>CANTUR010000836.1:0-83626 GCA_947683625.1 Mallotus nudiflorus | reverse complement strand
TGAAAAAAATAGTCAACGGAGGGGAGTTAGACCTCACTAAGTGAATTATTATAGTATATATACATGCATACTAAATGACAATGCATACAGTCAATAGTATATATATAAATATATATACAGACAAATACACACAGATGCAATAAAAATCATTTTTATATATTTTGTTTGAAAACCACTAGTTATGAAGGATCAAATAGAACCCTAGAAAATCACAACCTCGAAACAGTGTTAAACAATACTCTAGCCATACAGGCTCACTTATTCCATTTGGACAGTAGACTGGCCCCGAGATACTAAGTCAACCGAGCTCCAACAGTCTGACTGTTGGTGTGATTGGCCCCGAGACACTTGGTCAACCGAGCTCCAACAATCACACTCCCAAATCATATCACACATCAAATAATCATATCTAATTAATATCCTCAAACAGGTTGGTAATATAGCCTAAATGTTATAAGCGTACTAGTACATACTCGGTCCTAGTGCTGCCCACTAGGTAGCACGTTCTATTGATATCCTTCATTAATAATTATAAAATATACATTCACAAATAAATGATGCACGAATTTGAAATAAGTAGCAACATAAACCATATATATACTAGAAATATACCAAAAGTAAACTAGGTATATTTCGAGTATATATATACGTCAAATAATTCCAATTAAATCGTAAAATAAATTAAATATATATTTAAAAACATTTTGAACATAAATGTCTAATAAAGCATGCATATAATTCAAAATATATCAAAAATAAACTAAAAATAAACTTAAGTACTGATTAAATTATTTATGCATATTTAATCCAAATAAAACATACATTTTAAATCATGCACCCTAAAGCATATATATATATATAGAATAGTAACTCACAATTAGTGTGCTCCTCGAGATGGGTCCGATGGGCCTGGTCCACTAGGCCTCGATCTCGGTGTAACTAAACAAACAGATAACGACAGGAATCAGAATAAATCTAACAGAAGATCTAAAGACTCGATCTAGATTACTAGACATAGAATTAAATTAGAATTCAATCGGATATCACGTTTTACGAGAATTCTATCAAAAATCCGGCAGAACCTCCCCAGTAAAAATGGACATCTCTCTACTCAAAGAGTAGAGTCGACCCTGCAAAGAAACACACTTCAAAAAATAAACACAAAACACAATCACCATCCCTCGGTCGGACTCCAAACTACAAATCACCGACCGAGGTCCACAATTCACTGAATATTCACAAAATACCGAAAATACTCTTGTATACTAAAAATACATTTTATAAGTAGAAATTACGTAATTAACCCTAAAACACAGTAAAAATCGATAAAAACTCATTTTATTAGAAAAATCGTATATTATATATATAATTGAAAATAATTTACGAAAAATAGTTTTAATTAGTCAAAAATACTAAATAATTTGTAGAAATCATTTTTATACCTTAAATAATTATTAAAACCAATTTAATTACATTTTTAGCCAATTAGGGTAAAATTACCAAAATAACCCTATATATATAAATATGCTAAAATTAATCCAGAAATTCACCAAAAATAACATAATTGCTAAAAATTAATTTCCTCAACATATATATCAATAATATCAATAAATAAACTCAATTAACTAATTAATTTCAACTAAACATACAATTAACCCTATTTTTCCAAAATTACATAAACTAAATAAATTCAAAATAAATACATGAAAATTCACAAAAATTCCAAATAAATTTCTATAATTCATTTAAACACCTAAAATTACCATAAAACATAATTTCATAATTTAATTAATTAATTTTCGAAAATTAGAAAATAATAATAAAATATTCAAAAATACCTAAAAATCAAAATAATTTCAAAAAATTCTAAAAAAATTCACACATGAATATTAAGCTAAGGGGAACAACATTTGTGAAGGAATTTTTCATGAATCAATCAATTCAAACTTCAAAAAAATCAAGAACCCTAAAATGGCCGAATTACCAAAATTGAAACCTAAGCAAATCTAGACCATTTTAAGTGAAAAAAAGCTTGGAATCACACTCACCGGAGCTCAAGGAGAAGAAAGAGACCGGCGGTGTCAAAAACAGTGGTCGGAAACGCTGTGAACGACAGTGAGAAGAGTTTCGGCTTCTCCGACCAAAACGAGCTTCCTGACGCCGAAAATGGGCTATGCTGGAGGTGGAACAGCTGGAGGAAGGAGGTGGCACGCTGGGAGGCACACCAATGGCAAGGGAATGGCGTGACAGATGACGGAACGGTGAGGAGGACGATCGGGAAGAAGGAGAGGGAAGAATGGCAAATTCGTAAATAACTCAAACTTTATATTTTGTTTAAATAATAAATGTATATGTATATATATATACATTTACACTATATATTAAAATAATATAAACTCACACACATTAAATATACACCACACACATATAATTTAATATTTTTAATAATTTATACACTAAAAACAATTAATTAAATAATATTAAAACTAATAATAAATAATAAAAATATTAGGGTAATTAATTAAACCCTAGTTAAATAAATAAATACACATATATACGTTATTTAGTACTTTAAAAATATATATGAGCTCATGCAAGTCTGTAAAATTATTTAAAATATTTAATATTAAATTATTTACGTGTTAATTTCCCCAAAAATAAAATTCCCGGGAAAATTTTACGTCAAGTACTTAAAATAACATAAAATAATTAAAATAAGCTTTAATTAAATAACAAACTCATAAAATATCAATATTATATACCAAAAATTATTAACACTGCATATCCCGATGCAGTATAAAAATATTTAAAAACACGGGATATTACACAGGATTGGCTCTACTCTTTAAGTAGAGAGATGTCCATTTTATAGGGGAGGTTCTGCTGAATTTTTTATAGAATTCTCGTAAAATGTGATATCTGATCGAATTCCTATTCTTATTATGTGTTCGGTATTTCTAGATTGAGTCTCTAGAATTTCGATAAACTTATTCTAATTCCGTATTGTTGTTTGTTTGTTTAGTTGCACCGAGACCAAGGCCTAGTAGACCAGGCCCGTTGGACCCATCTCAATAAGCGCAATAACTATGAGTTGTTTTTTTATATATACGTGTTTTAGGATGCAAGTTTTAGAAATGCATGTTTTCTTTGTATAAAATATGTATAAATGGTTTAATAATTGCTTAGGTTTATTTTTGGTATATTTTAAATTAAATGCATGTTTTATTTATTCTTAAAATGTTTTTAAGTATATTTATAGTTTATTTTATAATTAAATTGAATTTATTGACATATATATACTCGAAATATACCTGGTTTATTTTTGGTATATTTCTATTATATATATGGTTTATATTGTTATTTTGATTAAAGTCATGCATCATTTATTTTATGAATGTATGTTTTATATATAAATGAAGGATATCAATAGAACGTGCTACCTAGTGGGCAACACTAGGACCGAGTATGTACTGGTACGATGATAGACTGTAGGTTAAATTACTAACCTATTTGTGGATATCGATTGGATTGATTTATTTGATGTGTGATGTGATTTAGGAGTGTGATTGCTAGAGCTCGGTTGACCAAGTGTCTCGGGGCCAATCACACTGACAATCAGACTGCTGGAGCTCGGTTGACTTAGTGTCTTGGGGCCAACCTACTGTCTAAATGGAACAAGTGAATTTATTTGGAATAAGTGAGCCTGTATGGCTAGAGTGTTGTCTAACACTATTTGAGGTTACGATCATCTAGGGTTCTATTTGATCCTTCATAATCGGATATTATTTTCAGTATATATATAAAATAATTTTGCTGCATCTGTGTGTGTTTGCCTGTATATATATTTATTATATATACTATTGAATGTGTGCATTTGTCATTTAGCTATGCATGTATATATATTATAACAATTCACTCAGTGAGGTCTGACTCCCCTCCGTTGACTATTTTTCTGGAGAGTCTTCGTCCTTAGACCTCAGTAGCAGACCTTTACGCCGGATTTCTTCTGCCCCGACTTTACTATGTAATATGCTCACTTGATGTTATTTTATATTCTAGACACTGCAGTAGTTATAGTCAAGTTATGGGATTTATGTATTATATATGTTTGAGATTTATATTTTAAAGGATTGAAATGAAAATTTGTATTAAAAGATTATCTATATATGAGAAGAGTTTGTTTATTTAAATAAGTTGGTGGATTATATTTATTGCATATGAGATTTTAATTTCCGCTGCAAAATATTTTATTTATAGTATTATTATTGCTTGCTTTTATTTTATTTTATTTTAAAGGCTTGCTACGAGTTCTGGATTCAAAAGAATTCTCATTCCTTAGCGCTGATCATGCCCCCCTATTTTGGGTCATGACAAGTGCTGAGGCTACTAATGTGGAGAGAAGGAAAAAAATCAAAATAAGGTTAAAGCCAAAAGAAAATAGGAAGAGAAATGTTTTTTTAGCATGGGTGGAGTGACTAGATCATTTTAGAAGTTTATGTGAACTGTTTAATTGTTTTTTAAGGATTTAGTATGTTATTTGATTTTAAGTTGTTCTTGTTTGGTTGTGAAGAAAAAATATTTGGGTTAATGAATTTAAATTTGATAATTTATTGAAGTTGGATATTTGGTTTTATTAAATATTTTATTTTAAATTCACTATTGCTTTATTGTTTTTTTTTTTAATATTTTGTATATAATGGGAATTGGCTTTTTTTTTTATTAGATTACATTTATTATAATTGTATCAAAAAACCCAATGTAAACCAAAAGTATTCAAAATGTATGTGAAAATTTAATGGAAAGTAGATTATTTCATGAAATGGACTGGTTGAATGTACTTTTCAAAATTATATTGTATATCATTCATTTTTTAACAAATGTAACTACAGTTTGAAAAATTAAAAATAAATAAATAAATTTTTATTCTTGTTAGTTGTCAATATATGTGTAACAAAGCGATTCAGAAATAGAAAAGAAACTAAAAGTATACTATATTTTATAGTAAAATTTAATGGAAGTATTTTTATTTTATGTGGCAAGCTGAATGTCCCTAATAAAAATTATGTTACATATCATTCATTTGGGAATGAATGTTATTGCACTTGGAAATTTTAACAGAAAAATAAGAAACTATTTTTTATTCTTGATGAATGTCTATATATATGTAAAAATGATTTTCAAAAACTAAAAAGAAACTGAAAGTATACAAAAATTATTGCGTGTTTGGTGGATTTCTGCATGTCTTCTTATTATGCCCAAATAACCTGCATTTGGCACACTTGTTTTCTGTTTTCATTTGTCTATTCTTGCATTAGTCCTCTCAAGTATTCCAATAGGATTGTGACCAGTAGTTCCCTTGCATTTTTTGTTGTTTAGTTGAGGGATTCAACAATATTGATGTCATGGTCTTGACTTTATTATTTTTTGAGTGCACATTCATCCACTTTTCATGTCCAATATTATTCAGGTACTGGTATACTCTTGCATGTATTTTTTTTTTATGTCTAGCGTATACCTCTTAAATTCTTCTAGTTTGTAATTGTTTGTAGCTTGTAAAAATGGTTCTTTAATATGCGATGTGCTTTTCTTAAAGTTTGTTTTGATGTCATTAAAAACCAAATGTATTCTAAAATGAACTTGAAACATATGTCATTGAATTGTTCCAAAAACCAAACATAAACTGAAAGTTTTTAAAATTCAAACAAGCATTTAAAATTTTTTTTCCCAAATAACTTAAAATATATGTCATTGAATTGTTTCAAAGATCAAACATAAATTGAAAGTGTTTAAAATTCAAACAAACATATATATTATTTTTTGATTTTCCAAATAACTTGAAACATATGTCATTGAATTGTTTCATAAACCAAACATGAATTGAAAGTATTCAAAATTCAAACAAGCATATACATTATTTTTTTATTTTCTAAATAACTTGAAACAAATGTTATTGAATAGTTTTAGAAACCAAGCATAAACTGAAAGTATTCTAAAATAAAGCAAGGATTTATAAAAAGTTTTTACTTTGTATGTATGTTTGTGCATATTTTTTCAATAAAATTTTTATTTACACATTATGCATATTGTTTATGTCATACATTATCTTTAATATCAAATAATTGATAAATAATTTGAAGAAAATGTAGATCTACATTTTGAAGAGAACTAGGTTAAGTTTTTTCTAAATGGATTGTTTGAAGAAAATATTTGGTTTTGCATGCCTTGAATGATTTAATAAAATGTTGAATCTGAATCAGAAAACTCAACATGCATTTTGTAACATTAATTCACTCAGTGAAGACTGATTCCCCTTAATCTTTTATTTCATTTAGTTATTAATCCTTGTTTATTTTGTTTTCTATGTTTCTGTTTATGATTGTCGAGTTACATTAATTATAGAGGAAATCCATATCCAAAGCCATGGAATCAAGAACAACTTATTTCATTCAATGTATTTTTTACTATTTTTTATTTTTCATTTTCTTTGTATTTTTTATTTCTTTTAAGGGGCTGTAATTTTTATTTTGTATTTTATTTTCATAAATCACTGTAATAGCCCTAATAATGGGATAGTGAAATCCTGTGTGTTGTGTGTTTTCTTTTAATTAATTGGTTATTAAAATTAGGGTTTTAATTGGGTAATTTAATTAAAATCAATGGCATAGAAATCAAAATTAGGGTTTTTAAAATCAATTAGAATTAGAAGAATAGATTCGGGCTTGTATTTATTTGTTTTTATTATTATTTAGTTTGGGCATTTATTTGTTTTTTCTAATTATTTGTTTTAAGCCCATTTTTTTGTTTAATTAATTTTAGTTTTAATTAGATTCTAAGCCCATATTGTTAATTAACCCATTTAATCTAAGAGAAATTTACAAAAATACCCCATTTTTAAATGTTGTCAACAAAAATACCCCAAATTTTCATCAATTACAAATCTACCCACCTTTATTACAAGTGTGCCCTTTTCATTTTCAAAATTGCACTTGTCTTTTTCTTTTGTGTTTCTTCTCCATTTCATCATTTTCCTCTCTCATTTTTTTCCTTTTTTTTGGTTTCTTCATGTTTTGATTTTTTTCTCTTTTTTTTTATGTTAACTCTGAATAATTTTCTATTAAGTTTCTCTTGTGTTTCTTATATTTGTTTTTAATTTTCTTCTTTCTTTTGGTTTCTTCAAGTTTTCATTTTTTTTGTTTTTTTTTGTGGTAATTGTTCATAGTGGGGTGTAAAATTACTGTCATTTTATTTTTGGCGATTATATTTTTAATAATTTTATTGTTAAGACAGGATTTAAAAAGGCCAACTTTGAGAAATAAAGACAATATAATACAAAGGAGGAAGAAAACTTAGGAGTAATAATGGTAAAGAAAACAGTGCGTAAGAGTAAGAAAAAACGACAATTAAAGAGGGATGTTTCTTGAGGTGGCAGCAAGAAGAGGAGTGCTAAGGCTACTAATGTGGAGAGATGAAAAAGAATTAAAATAAGGTAGAAGCTGAAAAAAAAGGAAGAAAAAGGTTTTTTTAGGATAGGTGGAGTGATTAGTTATTAGATTATTTTAGAGGTTTTTGTGAATTGTTTGGTTGTATTTTAAGGATTTGGTATGTCATTTGATTTTAAGTTATTCTTGTTTAGTTGTGAAGAAGAATATTTGTGTTAATGAATTTAAATTTGATGTTAATTTGTGAATTTAAATTTGATGTTAATTTATTGAAGTTAGATATTTGGTTTTACAATATATTTTATTTTAAATTCATTGTTGCTTTATTGTTTTTTTTTTAATGATTTTGTATTTGGTGGGAATTAGTTTTTTTATTAGATTAGGTTTATTATAATTATATCAGAAACCTAATGTAAACCGAAAGTATTCAAAATGTATGTGAAATTTAAAGAAAAGTATATTATTCATGTAATGGACTGGTCGGATGTACTTTTCCAAATTATAGTATATGTAAAAAGTTTATTTGTTGTTATTATTATTTATTTTGGGCTTTTATTTGTTTTAATGATTTGTTTTAAGCCCATTTTGTTGTTTAATTAATTTTAATTTTAATTAGATTTTACGCCCATCTTGTTAATTAACCCAATTAATTTAAGAGAAATTTATAAAAAGTACCCCATTTTTAAATGTTGTCAATGAAAACACCCCAAGTTTTCATCAACTACAAATCTACCCGTCCTTTATTACAAGCGTGCCCTTTTCATGTTCAAAATTGCACTCGTCTTTTTCTTTTGTGTTTCTTCTTTGTTTCATCATCTTCCTCTCTCATTTTTTTCTTCAAGTTTTGATTTTTTTTCTCTTTGTTTTTTGTGTTAACTTTACATATTTTACTATTAGGTTCCTTCTGTGTTTCTTATATTTCTCTTTCATTTTGTTCTTTCTTTTGGTTTCTTCAATTTATTAATTTTTATTGATTTTTCTTCTTGTGGTGGTAACTGTTCAAATTAGTGTGTGAAATTACTGTCATTTTGTTTTTGGCCATTATTTTTTGAACAATCTTATAGTTAAGGTACGATTTCAAAAGGCTAATTTTGAGAAATAGAGACAATATAGTGCAAAGGAGGAAGAAAATTTAGAAGTAAAAATGATGAAGAAAACAATGTGTAAGAGTGAGAAAAATGACAATTAAAGAAGGAAGTTTCTTAAGAGGAAAGTAAGAAGAGAAGTGTTGACACTACTGATGTGGAAAGAAGGGAAAAAAATCAAAATAAAGTTGAAGCCAAAAGAAAAAAGGAAGAAAAATATTTTTTTTTCTTAGGATAGGTGGAGTGATTAATGATTAGATTATTTTAGAGGTTTTTATGAAATGTTTGGTTGTTTTTTAAGGATTTGGTATGTTATTTAATTTTAGGTTGTTCTTGTTTGGTTGTGAAGAAGATATTTGGGTTAATGAGTTTTAATTTGATGTTAATTTGTTGAAGTTGGATATTTGGTTTAATAAAATATTTTCTTTTAAATTTACTATTGCTTAATTGTTTTTCTAAGATTTTATATATGGTGGGAATTTTTTTTATTATTAGTATTAGATTAGGTTTATTATAATTGTATTAGAAACCCAATGTAAACCAAAAGTATTCAAAATGTACGTGAAATTTAATGAAAAGTGTATTATTTCATGTAATGGATTGGTTGAATGTACTTTTCAAAATTATATTATATATCATTCATTTTTTCGCAAATGCAATTGTAGTTTGAAATATTAAAAATAAATAAATAATTTTTTTATTCTTGCCAGTTATCAATATATATGTAACAAAGTGTTTCAGAAATAGAAAAGAAATCGAAAGTATACTATATTTTAAAAGTAAAATTTAATGGAAGTATATTTATTTTATGTGGCAAGCTGAATGTCTTTAATAAAAATTATATTACATATCATTCATTTGAGGACGAATGTTACTACACTTGGAAATTTTAACAAAAAAGTAAGAAACTATTTTTTATTCTTGATGAATGTCGATATATATGTAAAAATGATTTTAAGAAATTAAAAAGAAACTGAAAGTATACAAAAACTATTGCATGTTTGGTGGATTTCTGCATGTCTTCTTATTATGTCCAAATAACTTGCATCTGTGACACTTATTTTCTATTTTCATTTGTCTATTCTTGCATCAATCCTCTCAGGCATTCCAATAGGATTATGACTGGTAGTTCCCTTGCGTTTTTTATTGAGTTGAGGGATTTAACAATATTAATCTCTTGGTCTTAACTCTATTATTTTTTTAGTGCACCTTTGTCTACTTTTCATGTCTAATGTTATTCAAGTTCTTTTATGCTCTTGCATCTATCTTTTTTTATGTCAACGTATACCTCTCAAATTTTTCTAATTTGTAATTGTTTGCAGCTTGTAAAAAATGTTCTTTAATATGCATAAGCTTTTCTTAAATTTTGTTTTAATGTCATTAAAAACCAAATGTATTCTAAAATGAACTTGAAACATATATCATTGAATTATTCTAGAAACCAAACATAAACTAAAAGTTTTCAAAACTCAAACAAGCATATACAATTTTCTTTTTTTTTCAAATAATTTAAAATTTTAAAATAGATGTCATTGAATTGTTTCAGAAACCAAACGTAAAGTTAAAGTATTCAAATTCAAACAAGCATATATATTATTTTTGATTTTCCAAATAACTTGAAACATATGTCATTGAATTATTTCATAAACCAAACATGAACTGAGAGTATTCAAAATTCAAACAAGCATATACATTATTTTTTATTTTCCAAATACTTGAAACATATGTCATTGAATTGTTTCAGAAACCAAGCATAAACTAAAAGTATTCTAAAATAAAGCAAGGATACATAAAATTTTTTACTTTGGAAATATGTCTCTGCATATCTCTTTGTTTTTTTTCCATAAAATGGGTTTTTACACTTATGTATACTGTCTATGTCATACATTATCTTTAATATCAAATAATTGATAAATAATTTGAAGAAAATGTAGATGCAAGGTTTGAAGAGAATTGGGTTTATTTTTATTTTTTTGAATGGATTGTTTAAAGAAAAGATTTGGTTTTGCATGCATTGAATGATTTAATAAACTTAACATGCATATTGTGACATTAATTCACTCACTAAGGTCTCATTCCCCTTAATCTTTTATTTCATTTATTTATTAATCCTTGTTTATTTTGTTTTCTGTGTTTGTGTTTATGATTATCAAGTTACATTAACTGTGGAGGAGAA
Organism: Mallotus nudiflorus; assembly: GCA_947683625.1. Classification (NCBI taxonomy): domain Eukaryota; kingdom Viridiplantae; phylum Streptophyta; class Magnoliopsida; order Malpighiales; family Euphorbiaceae; genus Mallotus; species Mallotus nudiflorus. The sequence goes on along the minus strand of CANTUR010000836.1, from coordinate 72,926 downwards.
CTATCTGTGGAGAAAATCCATAACCAAAAGTTGTGGAATCAATAACAACCTATTTCATTCTACATAGTTTTATTATTTTATTATTTAAAATTTTTGTTGTATTTTTTTATTTCTTTTAAGGGGTTGTAATTTTTATTTTGTATCTATTTTCATAGATCATTGTAATAGCCCCAGTAGTAAGATAGTGAAATCCTGTGTTGTGTGTTTTATTTTAATTAATTGATTAGTAAAATTAGGATTTTTATTGGGTAATTTAATCAATGGCATAAAAATCAAAATTAGTGTTTTTAAAATTAATTTTAATTAGGAGAATAGATTAGGGCGTGTATTTATTTGTTTTTATTATTATTTAGTTTAGGCATTTGTTTGTCTTTTTAATTATTTGTTTTAAGCCCATTTTGTTGTTTAATTAATTTTAGTTTTAACTAGATTTTTTGCCATATTGTTAATTAACCCAATTAATTTGAGAGAAATTTATAAAAATACCCCATTTTTAAATGTTGTTAATAAAAATACCCCAAGTTTTTATCAATTACAAATCTTCCCACCCTTTATTACAAGTGTGCCCTTTCCATTTTCAAAATTACATATGTCTTTTTCTTTTGTGTTTCTTCTCCATTTCATCATCTTCCTCTCTCATTTTTTTCTTTCTTTTTATTTTTCAAGTTTTGATTTTTTTTTTATTTTTCTTTATGTTCACTTTACATATTTTTCTATTAGGTTTATTCTATGTTTCTTATAATTCTCTTTCATTTTCTTCTTTCTTTTGGTTTCTACAAATTTTCACTTTTGTTTTCTTGATTTTTTCTTTTTTTGGTGGTAACTGTTCATTTTGGTGTGTGAAATTACTATCATTTTATTTTTGGCGATTATATTTTGAACAATCTTATGGTTAATATAGGATTTGAAAAAGGCTAACTTTGAGAAACATGGACAATATAGTGCAAAGGAGGAAGAAAGTTTGGGGGTACAAATGTTGAAGAAAATAGTGCATAAGAGTGAGAAAAAAAATGACAATTAAAGAAGGATGTTTCTTAAGCTGGGAGTAAGAAAAAGAGTGATGAGGTTACTGATGTGGAGAGAAGGAAACAAAATCAAAATAAGGTAACAGCCGAAAGAAAAAAGGAAGAAAAAGGTTTTTTTAGGATAAGAGGAGTGATTAGATTATTTTAAAGGTTTTGTGAACTATTTGGTTATTTTTTAAGGATTTGGTATGTTATTTGATTTTACGTTGTTCTTGTTTGGTTTTGAAGAAGAATATTTGGGTTAATGAATTTAAATTTGATGTTAATTTGTTGAAGTTAGATATTTGGTTTTATAAAATATTTTGTTTTAAATTCACTATTGCTTTATTTTTTTTTAAAGATTTTTTATATCGTGGGAATTGTTTTTTTTATTAGATTAAGTTTATTATAATTGTGTCAAAAACCCACCCATTGTAAACTAAAAGTATTCAAAATGTATGTGAAATTTAATGAAAAGTATATTATTTCATGTAATGAACTGATTGAATGTACTTTTCAAAATTATATTATGTATCATTCATTTTTTAGCAAATATAACTATAGATTGAAAAATTAAAAACAAATAAATAATTTTTTTTATTCTTCTCAATTGTCAATATATGTGTAACAAAGTGTTTCAAAAACAAAAAACAAACCAAAAGTATACTATATTTTACAGTAAAATTTAATGAAAGTATATTTATTTAATGTGGCAAGCTAAATGTCCTTAATAAAAATTATATCTCATATCATTCATTTGAGGACGAATGTTAATGCACTTGGAATTTTTAACAAAAAAATAAGAAACTATTTTATTCTTGATGAATGTCTATATATATGTAAAAATGATTTTCAGAAGTTGAAAGTATAAAAAAACTATTGCATGTTTGGTGGATTTCTGCATGTCTTCTTATTATGTCCAAAGAACCCGCATCTATCACCCTTGTTTTCTATTTTGATTTGTCTATTCTTGCATTTTTCCTCTTAGATATTCCAATAGGATTGTGACGTGTAGTTCCCTTGCATTTTTTATTATTAAGTTAAGGGATTCAACAATATGGATGTCATGGTGTAATATCCCGAGTTTTTAAATAATTTTAAACTACATCGGGATATGCAGTGTTAATAATTTTAATATATATTTTTGGTTATTTAATTAGTTTACTATTTATTAAAGTTATTTTTAATTATTTTAAATCTTTTACGTAAAATTTTCCTAAGAGTTTTATTTTCGGGGAAATTAAAACTTAAATAAATAATTATTAATTATTTTCGATGGTTTTGTGAATTTGCATGAGTCCATGCATGATTTTAATTGTCGTATTAATATACGTACATATACATGTATATATACACATTTTAATAAATTAGGTTTTATTTTTAATTAAATTTATATTATATAGTTTTAATAATTAATATGTGTATTATATATGTATATGTATATAGATATTATTATTTGGGTGTGTGGTGTATATTAATTTGAATAAATATTCATATATTATAATAATATAAATTAAAGTTATATATATATATATATAAACAAAAGTTTGCTATAATTACGATTTGTGCCACCCCATCACCTTCTCCATGCTCAACGCCTCCGACCCATTTTCGGCCACTATAATGTCCGTTTCTTGTCGTCGGTGTCCCTCTCAGCCATCCTCCTCCTACCCAAGCTCCCTCCGCCGCCCTTTCCTCCTTTTCCGGCGTCATTTGGCAAGATTTCTCCCTAAAAACCAAAAATCATCCCCAACTCTTATCACCTCTTTTTTGGCCACTGTTTGGAGTGCCACTGATCTCTATCTCTTCCTTAAGCTCCAGTGAGTGCATTTCTAAGCTTGGTTTCACTTGATTTGGTCTAGATTTTCCTAGGTTTCCAATTTTCAATTTCGGCCTATATGTGTTTTTGATTTTTTTGAGCTTCAATTTTCATGATTCAAGCTAACTTTCTTCACAACGATTGATCTTAGTAGCTCAATCTACATGCTGTAATTTTTGTGGAATTTTTGGGAATTATTTTGATTTTTGTGGATTTTTAATTATTTTATTAATATTTTCTAATTTTCGTAAATTAATTAATTAAATTATGAAATTGTGATTTATGGTGTTTATAGGTGTTAAAATTCATTTTATAAATTTATTTTTAATTTTTATGATTTTTATATATTTATTGTGAATTTATTTAGTTTATGTGATTTTTAGAAAATTAGGTTAATTATGTATTTTGTTGAAATTAATTGGTTAATTGAGTATATTTGTTGATATTATTGAATTATATGTTGAGAAATTAATTTTTGAGTAATTATACTATTTTTAGTGAATTTTTGAATAATTATAGTGAATTTATATATAGTAGGGGTATTTTGGTAATTTGGCACTAAATTGGCTAAAAATATAATTAAATTGGTTTTAATAGTTATTTGAGGTATAAAAATGATTTCTACAAATTATTTAGTATTTTTAACTAATTAAAACTATTTTTCATAAATTATTTTCAAATTATATATAATATACTATTTTTATAAATAAATGAGTTTTTATCGATTTTGAATATGTTTTAGGGTTAATTATGTAATTTGGAATTATAAAATGAATTTTGGTTAATATTTATGAATTTATCCAGAATTATGGATTTTTAATAATATTTTATTAAAATTAGGGTTTTTATGTATTTATCGGTAAAATAATTATTTTTAGCGTTTAAATCTCTAATTTGCTATATTTTGAGTATTAAGGGTATTTTCGGTATTTCTGGAATTTTCATGTGTTCTGTGTTTACCTCGTGAACTGTAAACCTCAGTCGGTGAAATTGTAGTTTGGGAGTCCGACTAAGGGGTTGTGAGACTATTTTTGTCACGACCCAAAACAAGGGCCATGACCGGCGCTAGGAAACGGGAATTCTTTCGAATCTGGAACCCGTAGCAAGCCTTAAAATAAAATAAAACATGCAATAGTAATAATAACATAAATAAAATATTTTTCAGCGGAAATAAAAATCATAAATAAGATAAAATATATATCCACCAATGGATTTAAATAAACAACTCATCTCATATATAAATAATCTTTTAAATACAAATCTCAATTCAAATATTTAAAATACATATTTCTTACAAACATAATACATAATCTCACAACCGACCATAACTACTGTAGTGTCTAGATTATAAAATAAACTCAGGTAAGCAGTTTACATAATGAAGTCAGGGCGGAAGAAATCCAGCGTATAGGTTTGCTACTAAGGTATGAAGACGATGACTCTCCTGAAAAATAATCAACGGAGGGGAGTCAGACCTCACTGAGTGAATTGTTATAATATATATACATGCATAGCTAAATGACAATACACACATTCAATAGTATATATAATAAATATATATACAAGCAAATACACACAAATGCAGCAAAATCATTTTATATATTTTTACTGAAAATCACTGTTTATGAAGGATTAAATAGAACCCTAGAAAACCGTAACCTCAAATAGTGTTAGACAACACTCTAGCCATACAGGCTCACTTATTCCAAATATATTCACTTGTTCCATTTGGATAGTAGACTGGCCCCGAGACACTAAGTCAACCGAGCTCCAGCAATCTGACTGTCATTGTGATTGGCCCTAAGACACTTAGTCAATCGAGCTCCAGCAATCACACTCCCAAATCATATCACACATCAAATCAAATCAATCCGATCAATAACCACAAATGGTTAGTAATGAAGCCTAAATGCTATCAGCGTACTGGTACGTACTCGGTCCTAGTGCTGCCCACTAGGTAGCACGTTCTATTGATATCCTTCATTTATTATATAAACATACATTCATAAATAAATGATGCATGAAATTGAATAAAATAGCAGCATAAACCATATATATACTAGAAATATACTACAAATAAACCAGATATATTCTGAGTATATATACGTCAAATAAATTTAATTGAATTACAAAATAAACTTAAAAACATTTTAAGTATAAATCATTAATAAAACATGCATATAGTTTAAAATATATCAAAATATACCAAAAATAAACCAAAAATAAACCTAAGTAATACTTAAATCATTTATGCATACTTTACTAAAATATACCATACATTTCTAAAACATGCACCCTAAAACATATATATATATATATATATATATATATATATATATATATATATATATATATATATATATATATATATATATATATATATATATATATATAATAACAACTCACTGTTATTGCGCTCCTCGAGATGGATCTAACGGGCCTGGTCCAACTAGGTCTCGATCTCAGTGCCACTAAACAAACAAACAATAACAAGGAATCAGAATAATTTTAGCGGAAATTCTAAAGACTCGATCTAGAATCTTAGACACAGAATTAGAATCAGAATTTGACCGGACACCACATTTTACGAGAATTCTACTAAAAATTCAGTAGAACCTCCCCTGTAAAATGAACATCTCTCTACTCAAAGAGTATAGCTGGTCTTACAAAGAAATACACTTTGAATAACACACAATTCATAACCCCTCGATCGAACTTCAAACTACAACTCACCGACCGAGGTTCACAATTCACAAAATAATTACAGAAATACTAAAAAATACCAAAATACCCTTAAATACTCAAAATATAGCAAATTTAAATATTTAAACGCTAAAAATATTTATTTAATCGATAAATACACAAAAACCCTAATTTTAAATAAAATATTATTAAAAATCGGTAATTCTCAATAAATTCATAAATATTGACCAAAATACCTTTTATAAATCCAAATTACACAATTAACCCTAAAGCTTACTAAAAATCAATAAAAACCCATTTATTTAGAAAAATCATATATTATATATAATCTGAAAATAATTTACGAAAAATAGTTTTAATTAGTTAAAAATACTAAATAATTTGTAGAAATCATTTTTATACCTTAAATAACTATTAAAACTAATTTAATTATATTTTTAGACAATTTAGTGTCAAATTACCAAAATACCCCTAGTTTCGTAAATTCCCTAAAATTAATAAAAAATTCACCAAAAATAGTATAATTACTCAAAATTAATTTTCTCAACATATAACTCAATAATATCAATAAATATACAAAATTAACCAATTAATTTCAATAAAACACATAATAAACCTAATTTTCCAAATTACATAAACTAAATAAATTCCAAATAATTGTATTAAACTCACAAAAATTACAAATAAATTTATAAAATTAATTTCAACACCTATGAACACCATAAAAAACAATTTCATAATTTAATTATTTAATTTTCGAAAATTAGAAAATATTAATAAAATAATAAAAAATTCACAAAAATCAATATAATTCCCAAAAATTACAAAAAATTCCAGAGTGTAGATTAAGCTACTAGGATCAAATTTTGTGAAATGAGTTTGCTTGAATCATTCAAATAAAAGCTCAAAAAATTTAAAACCCTAATAGGCTGAAAATGGAAAATCAAAACCTAGAAAAATCTAGACCGTTTCAAGTGAAAAAAAGCTTGGAAATGGACTCACCGGAGCTCTAGGAGAAGATAGAGACTAGTGGCGTCGAGTTTGGTGGCCGGAAAGTCAACGATCGGCGAGGGAAGCAACTTTCGGCAACTCTTAAGAAATCCGGTCAAAACACGCCGGAGATGGAGGCTTTAGGTGGTGGAAATGGTTGGCAAGGGAGGAGGAAGGCTGAAAGGCACAGTGATAGGAAGAAAATCAAGTTGCAGATGTCGGAAACCGAATGAGGACGATCAAGAAGAAGATGGCGAAGGCAATGGCACAATCGTAAATAAGTTGAACTTTATTTTTAGTTATAATATTATATGTATATATATATCTATCTCACTTTATTATTTTAATATATAATATAGTACACACAATAAATATGCACCACACACATATTTTAATAATATATACACATATATACATATATATATACACACATTTAATTTAATTAACATAAAAACTATATAATATACTTTAGTTATAAAATAACGCTAATTAAATTTTAAATGCATGCACAAACATGTATTTTATTTGACACTTTAAAATCATGCATGAGTACATGCAAATTCATAAAACTATTTCAAATAATTAATATTAAATTATTTAAGTTTTAATTTTCCCGAAAATACAATTCCTGGGAAAATTTTATGTAAATCTCTTAAAATAATATAAAATAATTAAAATAGCTTTAATAAATAACAAACTCATAAAAAATATCATAAATATCTATAAAATTATTAACATTGCATATCCCGATGCAGTTTAAAATTATTTAAAAACTCAAGATATTACAGTTTTTACTCGAAGTGTGTTTCTTTGTAGGACTAGCTCTACTCTTTGAGTTGAGAGATGTCCATTTTACAGGGGAGGTTTTGCCAAATTTTCGGTAGAATTCTTGTAAACATGATATCCGGTCGAATTCCTATTCTGATTCTATGTTCGATATTTCTAAATCAAGTCTCTAGAATTTCGATAGATTTATTCTAATTTTGTATTGTCGTTTGTTTGTTTAGTTGCGCCGAGACCGAGGCCTAGTGGACCAGGCCCGTTGGACCCATCTCGAGGAGCGTATAACTATGAGTTATTTTATATATAAGTGTTTTAGGAATGCATGCTTTAGAAATGTATGTTTAAATTTTATGAATTTTGCATAAATGATTTAGTAAATGCTTAGGTATATTTTAGCTATATTTTTGGTAAATTTTAAATTAAATGCATGTTTTATTATTGAATTATACCTAAAATGTTTTTAAGTATATTTATAGTTTATTTTATAATTAAATTGAGTTTATTCAACACATATATACTCGAAATATACTTGGTTTATTTTTGGTATATTTCTAGTATATATATGGTTTATATTGTTATTTTACTTAAATTCATGCATCATTTATTTCATGAATGAATGGATTTATTTTAAATGAAGGATATCAATAGAACGTGCTACCTAGTGGGCAGCACTAGGACTGAGTACGTACCAGTATGATGATAGAATTTAGGTTAAATTACTAACATATTTATGGATATTGATTGGATTGATTTATTTGATGTGAGATGTGATTTGAGAGTGTGATTGCTGGAGCTTGGTTAACCAAGTGTCTCGGGGCTAATCACACTGACAGTCAGACTGCTGGAGCTCAGTTGACTTAGTGTCTCGGGGACAGTCTACTATCCAAATAAAATAAGTGAATTTATTTGGAATAAGTGAGCCTGTATGGCTAGAGTGTTGTCTAACACTATTTGAGGTTACGATCATCTAGGGTTCTATTTGATACTTCATAAATGGATGTTATTTTCTGTAATATCCCGTGTTTTTAAAATATTTTTACACAGTACCGGGATATGCAGAGTTAATGATTTCTGTATTTTTTATGATATTTTTACGAGTTGATATGTATTTTAGACCTATTTTAATTAATGTGTTTTATATATAGTGTTTTACGTAAAATTTTCCCGGGACTTGCATTTTCGGGGAAATTTTCACGTAAACAATGTATTATTAATTATTTTAAAGGTATTTACGGACTTGCATGAACTCATACATATTTTTAAATTATTAAATAAAGTCAGTGTGTGTATATTTATTTAATTAGGGTTTATTATTACCCTAATATTTTATTATTTATTTATTATTATTTGATTATTTTATTTATTATTAAATTATTAAAATTTATTATTTTATTATTAATTATTTATTAATATTTAATTATTTTAATTTATTTTATTTTTTTCTTTTTTCTTTTTTCTCTTTCTTTTCCTTTTTCTTTCTTTTTCTTTTTCTTTTTCTTTCCTTTTCTTTCTTTTTCTTTTTCTTCTTCTTCTTCTTTCTCTTCCGCCCGACGCCGACCACCATCTTCTCACCGCCGTTTCTCCCTCCTCCGGCCACCGTTTTCGACACCGCCGGTCTCTATCTTCTCCTTGAGCTCCGGTGAGTGTTATTCTAGCTTTGGTTTGAGCTAAAATGGTCTAGAATTGCTTAGGTTTCGATTTGAAAGTTTCGGCCTCTTTGGGTTTTCGATTTTTTTGAGCTTCGATTTGGATGATTCATGGAAAATTCCTTCACAAATGTTGTTCCTGGTAGCTTAATCTTCATGTATGAATTTTTGTAGAATTTTTGGAGGTTGTTTGGATTTTTGGGTATTTTTGAATATTTTAATATTATTTTCTAATTTTCGGAAATTAATTATTTAAATTATGAAATTGGAGTTTATGGTTGAATTAGGTGTTGAAATGAATTATAGAAATTTATTTGGAATTTTTATGAATTTCTAAGTATTTATTTTTAATTATTGAAGTTTATGTGATTTTGTAAAATTAAGTTAATTGTGTTTTAAATTGAATTTAATTGGTTAATTGAGTTTAATTATTGATATTATTGATAAATATGTTGAGAAAATTAATTTTGGATAATTGTATGATTTTTGGTGAATTTTTGAAGTAATTTAGGTATATATATATATATAGGGGTATTTTGGTAATTTTACCCTAAATTGTCTAAAAATGTAATTTAATTGGTTTTAATATTTATTTAAGGTATAAAAATGATTTCTACAAAATATTTAGTATTTTTAACTAATTAAAACTATTTTCCGGGAATTATTTTCAATTATATATATAATATACGATTTTTCTAATAAAATGAGTTTTAATCGGTTTTTACAGTGTTTCAAGATTTATTATGTAATTTCTACGAATGAAATGTATTTTTATGATTTAAGGATATTTTTGGTATATTTGAATATATATTCTGTGTTTGTGGACCCCGGTCGACAGATTGTAGTCTGGAGTCCGACCGAGGGGTTGTGATTGATTGTGGTGTTTATTTTTGAAGTGTGTTTCTGTGCAGGGTTGGCTCTACTCTTTTGAGTAGAGAGATGTCCGTTTTACAGGGGAGGTTCTGCCGGATTTTCGGTAGAATTCTCGTAAAACGTGATATCCAGTCGAACCCTAATTTCCGATTCTGTGTTGAATACTCTAGATTGAATTCTAGGATTTCTGTTAGGGTTATTCTGATGTCGATTAATTATTTCTTGTTTAGTTGCGCCGAGACTGAGGGTTAGTGGACCAGGCCCGTCGGACTTGTCTCGTGGAGCGCATTAGGTGAGTTACTATATTATATATATATGCTTAGGATGCATGATTTAGAAAATGCATGTTTTATTTTGACTAAATGTGCATAAATAACATGATTTATATTCAAGTATATTTTTGGTATATTTTTGGTATATAATAAATTATATACATGTTTTATTAATAAAATATATTTAAAATGTTTTTAAATATATTTTTTTAGTTTAATTCATGATTTGATTGGATTTATTTGACATATATATACTCAAAATATACCTGGTTTATGTTTGGTATATTTTCGGTATATATATGGTTTATATTGCTATTTCATTTATATCCATGCATCATTTATTTTTGTGAATGAATGTTTTATATTTAAGAATGAAGGATATCAATAGAACGTGCTACATAGTGGGCAGCACTAGGACCGAGTACGTACCGGTACGCCTATAGTATTTAGGCTTTATTACTGACTATTTGTGGATATCGATTTGATTATGATTATTGATATGTGTGAGATGTGGTTTGGGTGTGATTGCTGGAGCTCGGTTGACCAAGTGTCTCGGGGCCAATCACACTGGCAGTCAGACTGCTGGAGCTCGGTTGACTTAGTGTCTCGGGGCCAGTCTACTGTCCATATGGATTAAGTGGATATATTTGGAATCAGTGAGCCTGTATGGCTAGAGTGTTGTTTAACACTATTTTTCTGAGGTTGCGATATTCTAGGGTTCTATGTGATCCTTCATAAATTGGGATTTTTCAGTAAAATATATAAAAAAAATGATTTTTCTCTGCATTTGTGTGTATTTGCCTGTATATATATTAGATATATATATACTGTTGACTGTATGCATTATCACTTAGTGTGTATGTATATATATTATAGTAATTCACTCAGTGAGGTCTGACTCCCCTCCGTTGACTATTTTTTAGGAGAGTCAACTTCCTCAGACCTCAGTAGCAGGTCGATACGCCGGATTTCTTCCGCCCCGGCTTCTTTATGTAAATTGTATACTTGAGTCTTATTTATTTTATCTAGACACTGCAGTAGTTGTGATTTTCAGTAGTTGTGAATTAAAGTATTTGTTTTAAAGAGATGTTTTATAGTAAAACTGGATTTGTATAAAGATTATACATTTATGAGATTATATATGTGATGTGATGAGTTTTGAATTAAATCCAGTTGATATGGATGATATTGTAATATTTATGATTTTATTTTCCGCTGCATTTATTATATTTTTACTGTTATTGTGGCATACTTTATTTTATTTTTAGGCTTGCTACGGGTTCCGGATTCGAAAGAATTCCCGTTCCCTAGCGCCGGTCATGACTCCTGTTTTGGGTCGTGACAAAGTTGGTATCAGAGCGAAGTTCGTATCAGAGTGGAGTTCTGTGTCAGGGCTTAGTTTTGTGAGTTGTGGCCCTAGTTTTAAAGTTGTGTTTTCTGTTGGACTACTGCAGTGTATTAGGTTCGAGTATGTCTTGATGAGTATTCCTTGCTGTAGTTTTCAGCGTTATTCCTCCGTTGTCTGTTTTGTCTGAATCTTTCCGTTTGTCTTTTCAGAATGAGGAGGCGAGCGCGTGTCGCTCCACCGGTCGTTGAGGCCGAGGATGATGAGTCTTTTCAGGATGAGGTTTTACCTCCTGAGCAGCCAGTTAGACGTAGAGGTCGTGGCAGGGGTAGACCTCGAGGAGCGACAGGTCGCTGTAGGCAGAGAGAGTTACAGGACGAGGAGCCTGTTGAGCCTGAGTTTGATGTTCTTGTTCCTCCAGTTCAGCCTGTTCAGCCTGCCTATCAACAGGGTATGTCTGACCCTGAGGCAGCTTTGTTCTATGCCAGAGTTGGCAGGATTGTTTTTGATGGTACTTCTGATCCTTTAGATTTTCTGCATGCGATTGAGACTAGGACTCGGACTGCTCATACCGAGTACCAGAGGATCATGATCGTTGAGTTGTCTGTCGAGGGACCAGCCTTGGATTGGTTTATTCAGATGATCCAGCCTTATATGATGACGATGACATGGGCTCAGTTTCGAGAGCGATTCATGAGGAGATTTTGTCCAGAGCCTCTTCGTTTAAGCTATCGTCTTCGTCTGACCAGTATTTCTCGAGGAGATCGATCTGTAGAGGAGTATACCCGAGAGTTTCTTCGTTTGGGTAGATATGCTGAGGATCTGATGCGAGATCAATATTTCGCGGTTACTACCTATGTTACTGGTTTGGGTTCAGCTTTTGCTGGTATGCCTACAGCAGGTCTTACTCTTGAGTCTGTGATTGAGCTAGCTAAGGAGATCGAGCTGAGGTTAGTTAGGCAGGGAGTGATGCCTGATTATTACCAGTTGGGAGTTCAGTCGAGTGGATTGCAGGCTACTCCGTATTCGAGTTTTCATGTTGGTTCGAGTAGTCAGCAGCGAGGTTCGACTCAGCAGAGTCAGAGACAGCAGCAGCGAGTGCATCGGAGTAGTAGACATTATCGCGGAGGTCAGCGTAGATCGTTTAGATTTGGGTCAGGTGCTTCGAGCAGCAGCAGTGGTCGTAGTTCTGGATCAGCGGCTAGTGTTTGTCAGACTTGTGGTAGAGTCCATCAGGGACCGTGTTATCTGACACCACTGACATGTTTCAGATGCGGGCAGATAGGACATTTTGCCAGATCGTGTCCTTATTCTGGGTATCAGCAGCAGCAGATTCCGCGATTCCCACAGCAGTCGATTGCTAGTGCAGCACCCGTGCCATTTCAGTTACCACCAGCTCAGCATCAGAGTTCTACTCAGTTTGTTCCACAGCAGAGTCGTGGTAGAGGTACTAGAGGAGGTGCTAGAGGCGTTGGCCAGGCTTCTACCAGTCAGCAGGGAGGTCGAGGTCAGGCCAGAGTCTTCCATCTGACTCAGCAGGATGCTCAGGCATCTAATGCAGTCGTGGCAGGTATTCTTTCTGTTTGTTACCTGGATGCTTTGGTTTTGTTTGATCCGGGTGCCACGCATTCGTTCGTTTCTCCTGTTTTTGCTTCTAAATCTTGTTGGCAAGCTTCGAGGATGGCTTTTCCTTTGTCTGTTGCCACTCCTCTGAGTGATTCTTTGGACGCCGATATTGTTCTTTCTGGTTGTCCAGTTCTCGTGGGAGATAGAGAATTACCCGTTGATTTGATTTTGTTGGATGTGATGGAGTTTGATGTTATTTTGGGAATGGATTGGTTATCCCAGCATTATGTCGTGGTTGATTGCAGGAATAAGGAGGTGATTTTCAGAATTCCTGGTGAAGTAGAATTTAAGTTTGTTGGTGACAGGAGTTCAGCACCTCAGAATCTTATTTCTGCTATTTCAGCTAGGAAGTTGTTGAGGAAAGGTTGTCAGGGGTTTTTGGCATTGGTTAGGGATACGTCAGTGGAGAAGTTGTCACTCACAGATGTTACTGTTGCTTGTGAGTTTCCTGATGTTTTTCCCGAGGAGTTGCCAGGTTTACCACCTCATAGAGAGATTGAGTTCTGTATAGATGTGGTACCAGGTACTACTCCTATATCTATGCCACCCTATCGTATGGCTCCTGCAGAGTTGAGAGAGTTAAAGGAGCAATTGCAAGAGTTGTTGGATAAAGGATTTATTAGACCTAGTGTTTCTCCTTGGGGTGCACCAGTCTTGTTTGTGAAGAAGAAGGATGGTACCCTGAGACTGTGCATTGACTACAGAGAGCTGAATAAGGTGACAGTGAAGAACAAGTATCCTCTCCCGAGGATAGATGATTTGTTTGATCAGCTCCAGGGTGCACAATTCTTTTCTAAGGTCGACTTGAGGTCGGGTTATCATCAGCTGCGGATCAGTGAAGCTGATATTCTTAAGACAGCATTTCGCACTCGATATGGTCATTATGAGTTTCTGGTGATGTCTTTTGGTTTGACTAATGCACCAGCAGCTTTTATGGACCTGATGAACAGAGTATTCCGACCGTATGTGGATCAGTTTGTGGTAGTCTTCATTGATGATATACTAGTATATTCGAGGAGTATGGAAGAGCACGTATATCACTTGAGGATTGTACTACAGACACTGAGAGATCATCAGCTTTATGCTAAATTCTCGAAGTGTGATTTCTGGATGGAGAGTGTTTCTTTTCTTGGACACGTAGTGTCTAAAGAAGGTATTCAGGTTGATCCACAGAAGATTGAAGCAGTATCTGAGTGGCCTAGACCTACTTCAGTTACTGAGATTCGGAGTTTTCTGGGTTTAGCCGGGTATTATAGGCGGTTTGTGCAGGATTTTTCCAGGATAGCAGCCCCTATGACTCGCTTGACTCAGAAGAATGTTAGATTCGAGTGGTCAGAAGCTTGTGAGAATAGTTTTCAGTTGTTGAAGGAGAAGTTGACCACAGCGCCAGTATTAGCTTTGCCTAATAGTGTGGATAAGTTCACAGTTATTGTGATGCCTCTAGAATTGGTCTTGGTTGTGTGTTGATGCAGAATGGAAGGGTGATAGCCTATGCTTCGAGGCAGTTGAAGAAGCAATGAGCAGAACTATCCCACACATGATCTAGAGATGGCTGCAGTGATCTTTGCTTTGAAGATTTGGAGACATTATTTGTACGGGGGTGACTTGTGAGATATTTACTGATCACAAGAGCCTTAAGTACATTTTTCAGCAGCGAGATTTGAATTTGAGGCAGAGAAGATTGTAATATCCCGAATTTTTAAATATTTTTATACTGCATCGGGATATGCAGTGTTAATAATTTTTGTATATATATTTATGATATTTTATGAGTTTGTTGTTTGTTTAAAGCTAATTTTAATTATTTTATATTATTTTAAGTACTTTACGTAAAATTTTCCCGGAAATTATATTTTCGGGGAAATTGACACGTAAATAAATTAATACTATTTATTTTGACTAGTTTTATGAATTTGCATGAACTCATATATAATTTTAAAGTGCTAAAATAAAATATATATATGTGTATTTATTTAAATTAATTAGAGCTTAATTAATTTCCTTAAATTTATTATTTATTTTTGTATTAATTAATTTTAAGTTTATAAATTATTAAACATATTAAAATATGTGTGTGGTGTATATTTAATGTGTGTGAAATTTTATATTATTATAATATATAGTGTAAATATATATATATATACATATATACATAAATTTTTATCAAAAAAAACCAAAACTTTCATTTATTTACAGTTTTGCCCCTCCTTCATCTTCTTCCTCCCAAAACGTTTTCTTCCATTTCCAGCCACTTTCAAGCTGGTTTTCTTGCTGTTACTATGCCTCTCAGCCTTCCTCTTCCACCTCCAACCATTTCCACCACCTAAAACACTCTTTTCCGGTGAGTTTTGGCCGGATTTTCTTCAAAGAGCCAAAAATCAACTTAACTCCGACCAAGCACTTTCCGGCCACCAAATTTGATGCCGTCGGTCTCTATCTTCTCCTTGAGCTCTGGTGAGTGTGATTCCAAGCTTTGTTTCACTTGATTTGGTCTAGAATTGCTTAGGTTTCAATTTCTTCAAATCAGCCATTTTGGGTTTCGAATTTTTTTTAGCTTCAATTTGATTGATTCATGAAAACTTCCTTCAGAAACTTTGTTCCTGGAAGCTTAATCCACATGCTGTAATTTTTTAGAATTTTTGGAATTTATTTTAATTTTTGTGAATTTTTGATTATTTTATTATTATTTTCTAATTTTCGAAAATTAATTAATTAAATTATGAAATTGTGTTTTATGGTGATTATAGGAGTTGAAATTAATTATAGAAATTTATTTGTAATTTTTGTGAATTTTTATGTATTATTTGGAATTTATTAAGTTTAGGTGATTTTGAAAAATAGGGTTAATTATGTGTTTAATTGAAATAAATTGGTAAATTGAGTATATTTATTGATATTATTGAATTATATGTTGAGAAATTAATTTTTGAGTAATTATATAATTTTTGGTGAATTTTTGAACATTTATAGTGAATATATATATATAGGGGTATTTTGGTAATTTTACACTAAATTGGTTAAAAATGTAATTAAATTGGTTTTAATAGCTATTTAGGGTATAAAAATGATTTCTGCAAATTTTTAGTATTTTTAACTAATTAAAACTATTTTTCGTAAATTATTTTCAAATTATATATAATATACTATTTTTCTAAATAAATGGGTTTTTATTGATTTTTAGTATGTTTTAGGGTTAATTACGTAATTTGGATTTATAAAATGTATTTTTATTATATAAGGGCATTTTCGATATTTTATAAATATTCTGTGAATTGTGAACCTCGGTCGGTGAATTGTAGTTTGGAGTCCGACCGAGGGATTTTGATTGTAATCCTGTGTTTATTCCGAAGTGTATTTCTTTGCAGGACCGGCTCTACTCTTTGAGTAGAGAGATGTCCGTTTTACAGGGGAGGTTCTGCCGGATTTTCGGTAGAATTCTCGTTAAAACGTGATGTCCGGTCAAATTCCTATTCTAAAGCTGTGTCTAAAATTCTAGATCGAGTCTTTAGAATTTTTGTTAAATTTATTCTGATTTCATGTTGTCATTTGTTTGTCTAGCTGCGCCGAGACCGAGGCCTAACGGATCAGGCCCGCCGAGTTTGTCTCGTGGAGCGCTAACATGTGAGTTATTATACTGTATATATATGCACTGCATATAGGGTGCATTATTTAGAATTTTTTATTTTCATTGTATGTTTTAAAAAATGATTTAAATTATAATATTTTTGGTATATCTAGGGTTGCATTCTTATATATATGCATATTAAATAATTATGCATGTTAGTTTGATATATGCACATTAAACAATTAGGTTTAGGTTTAATACATTTGAGTAATATACACATGGTTTAAAATGTACACTTAGACATAATTATTTTATTAAATGATTAGTATACTTTAGGTATAGTTTCAGTAGATTTTAGGTTTATTCTTAAATAATTGCATGTTAAATTATAAACCTACACTTAAAGTATTTTTAAGTTTATTTTTGGTATATTTTTTATTTATTTCTGAATAAATAAATGTTTTATTATTAAATTAAACCTAACACATTAGTGGTATATTTAGGATTTATTTTTGATATATGCATGCTAGATAATTAGGTTTATTTTTAGTATATTTGTGAATATATGTTAAACACAAACACGTATTTAAATGAATATTTATACATAAATGGTTTATTAAATGATTTGAGTACTTAGGGTATATCTTTTGCATATTTAAGTATATTTTTAAGATAATGCATGTTATATTATTGTTACTCATTTAAATTGTTTTTAACTATATTAATGATTTATCTTTAGTTTATTTCATATTTTATTTGACTATATATATATATATACCTGAAATATACTGGGTATATTTTAGGTATATTTTTGGTATATATATATATGGTTGGTTTTACTATTATGAATATGGTTCTACATTAATTATTTTTCGAATGAATGATTTATTCGAAGTGAAGGATATCAATAGAACGTGCTTCCTAGTGGGCAGCACTAGAACCGTGTACGTACCGGTACGGTAGATAAGGATTGAGTGAGAGTTAAAATTGGGTGATTATAATTGATTTAATTGATTTGACTAAGATTAATGGTATGTTAGATAGTGTGATTGTTGGAGCTCGGTTGACTAAGTGTCTCGGGGCCAATCACACTGACAGTCAGACTGCTGGAGCTCGGTTGACTTAGTGTCTCGGGGCCAGTCTACTATCCATAAGTGAATTGAATGATCTATTGGGTTGATTGAGATGTGAGGTGATGGATAGTGTGATTGCTGGAGCTCGGTTGACCAAGTGTCTCGGGGCCAATCACACTGACAGCCAGACTGCTGGAGCTCGGTCGACTTAGTGTCTCGGGGCCAGTCTGCTGTCCAGATTGGAATAAGTGTTCTATTTGGAATCAAGTGAGCCTGTATGGCTAGAGTGATGATGGGATTGTTTGAGGTTGTTATTATTTAGGGTTCTATGGATCCTTCATGAATCAAAACAAACGTTTTCTACATTTAGTATATTTATAAAAGCAAAGTTTGGCATTCGTGTGAAATGTGTGTATATACATATATATATATGTAAGAATGCCTGATTGTTATGGTTTAGTTTGCATGTATATATAGTATAATAATTCACTCAGTGAGGTCTGACCCCCCTCAATTATTTTTTTCAGGAGATTCCATATCGTCAGACCTTAGTTGTAGAGTTCCTCGCCGGTGTTCTTCAGTCCCGGCTATTTTATGCAAATGTATATTCTGAACTTTGAATTGTATTCTAGAAACTGCAGTAGTAGTGTCACTATATTGGAAGTGTATTATTTTGTTTGGATATTAAATACTCTGAGAATTTTTATTTGAACATTGTACGAATATGTATTCATTTATAAAAGGATTTGGAGTATTTATTTTATATATTGATTCAGAAAAATTTTAATTTGGTCGTACTTTTATATTATTATTGTATGATTTTATTTTCTTAGGCTTGCTACGGGTTCCGGATTCGAAAGAATTCCCGTTCCCTAGCGCCGGTCATGACTCCTAGTTTGGGTCGTGACAAAGTTGGTATCAGAGCTGAGTTCTGTGTCAGGGCTTAGTTGTTTGAGTTGTGGCCCTAGTTTTCGAAGTTATGTTTTCTATTAAACTACTGCAGTGAATTAGGTTCGGTCATGTCTTTGAAAAGTCTTCCTTGCATTAGGAATTTCGCGTAACCGTTAGGATGTCTGTTGATGTTTGTGATTGTTTGAACTATTTGTTTATTTTTGCTCCTTGCTGATTGCCTTGAGCGTGAGTCGCTCCATCGATCGATGAGATCGATGATAGTTGATCTTCTGAGCACGAGGTTCTACCCCCTATGCATCCTGTTAGGCGTAGGGGTAGAGATGGATTTAGAAGGCCTGATGATCACTGTTGACAATGGGAATAACTGAATGAGGAGCTGGTGGCTTAGCATTGCAATGATGTTGCTTCTGCAACAAGAGTTTTACAGGATGCGGTGCTGATACCTTCGATCGTTCAGCAGATGTAATTTCTTTTTCAACCGAGAACTTGAGACATGTCAATTCTGCGTATATGCTATATTCTGAATTCTGTTGATTTCTATATCTTTTCAGCGCAGTGAATGTGAATTGTTTCTTCTCTAGAGACAATATTGATAATCAGTCTTTTCAAGTTCTAGTTGTGGTTATAGTTCCAGCCCTACTACACCTATCTAGTATAGGGGTAGGTTAGAGGCAACTATAACTCAAGGGTTAAGGTAGTCATTGTAAGTAATATAAGCATTCCTTTTGGACTTGAACGTGCAACAATTATGGCCAGGATAGCCGAGATTAATAAAAGCTTGATAACATTTAATCAAGTTTGACAGTTGTTTGAATATGCTTTGATGGGGGAATTGGAAAATGTCTAATGAAGATGAAGCACTTTTGTATTCCTTATGGCAAGCTGTCAGTTCTGACTGCAACACATAATTTGAGTTAAAAGGGGATTTCTAAGATACTTCCATCCACCTTTAAGGAAGGATAATTACCTGTATCAGCTATTGCATAGAGTAAGGGAATAGCAATCAGTTGAGAAGATTACCTGTAAACTCTTCAATCTGATACGTCATACTGAAGACGTAATACAGTATAGGAGGAGACTGGTGGAATTATATGTTACAGGATTAAGCGTAATATATTGGCATCTAAATCGAGAATTAAGACTCAGAGAGTTATTATGAATTCAGTCTTTTGGGTGTAATTAATCTTGATGAGATGTGAAAGGGTTGTCAAGAATATCTGGCTCTAGTTGAGTATACTTCAGTGGAGAAGTTGTCTCTCCCAGATGTTTTAATTGCCTGTGAGTTACCAGGTTTACCAATTTACAGAGATTGAATTCTGTATCGATATGGTTCCTGATATAACTCCTATTTCAACGTAGCCCTACAAAATGACTTTTGCAGAGTTGTAGGAGCAATTACGAGAGCTGTATGACCAAGGTTTTGTCAAACCTTATGTTTCTCTTCGGGGTGTGCTAGTCCTGTTGTAAGGAAGAAGGATGGTACCTTGAAACTATGCATTGACTGTAGAGAGATGAACAGGGTAACAGTGAAGGAAAAGTATCCTCTTTTGAGGATAAATGACCTGTTTGATCAGCTACAGGGTGCACAGTTCTTTTCTAAAGTTGACTTGAAGTCGGGTTATCATTAGTTATGGATTAGTTTGTAGTAGTCTTCATTAATGATATATTAGTGTATTTGAAGTGAATGAAAGGGCACTTATATCACTTGAGGACTATACTATAGACACTAAGAGAATGTCAGCTTTATGCTGAATTCAAGAAGTTTGATCATTGGGTGGAGAGTGTTGTTTTTTTTTTAGAATTGTGGCATTTAAGGATAGAATTCGAGTTGATCCACAAAAGATCAAAACAACATCTGAGTGGCCCAGACTGACTGAATCCATTGAGATCTATAATTTTATGGGTTTAATTGGGTTATCATAGGAAATCTGAATAGAATTCTCTAGAATTACAGCTCCTATGACCCTCATAACTCAGAAGAATGGGAAGATTGTGTGAATAGATGTTTGTTAGAACCGCTTCTAAGTACTGAAGAAGACTGATTGATCTGAGGGTTACGTGAACTTTAGAGGATAAGACCTGATATCATTACAACATTTCATCATATCATCATAGCATCTCATTACAGCATTTCATCACGACATTTCATTCTAGCATTTCATCATAACATTTCATTAGATCATCTCATCATGACATTCATCATAGCATGTCATCATGGCATATCACCATAGAATGATCTGCTGATAGGAGATGCCCAAGTTAATGATACAGGGTTGATGTTGTAATCTGAGAACGGGATTCTATATAAGCTGTGGAAGTGAACTTGCAGTGTACATCCAAATGGTTACCAAGAATTATCAAAATATTCAGGATCAATACTAGTGGGTTGGATTATAGAAGGATGTGACTGATTGTATTTCTAAGTGTCAAAATTGCTAGTCGGTGAAAGCTGAATATCAGAAGTCTTCTGGGAAGTTTTGATCTCTTTTGAATTTGGGTGGAAATAAGAGAGAATTGTGGTAATTTTTGTGGTTGTTACCTCGTTCGAAGGGTGAATATAATTTCGTTGGAATGATTATAGACAAATTGACCAAGTCAGCTAATTTTTGGCTAGTGGAAGCCACTTATTCAGTAGCTAAGTGGGCTAAGCTGCATATGAAGCATATTGTGTGCCTGCATGGACTACCTGTGTCCATTGTATATGGTAAAGGTACAGTGTTTACCTTTTGGTTTTGGCAGAGATTATGGAGAGTAATAGACACCTGATTGGATTTCAATACTGCTTTTCATCCTCAGACAGATGACAGTCTGAGAGGACGATCCAAACACTAAACAGTATGTTGAAGATGTGTGTTTTGGATCTAGAAGGTAGCTAGGTTGATTATATGCTACTTATAGAATTCGCTTATAATAACAGCTACCATAGCAGTATTGGAATGACACCACCTGAAGCTTTTATGGAAAGAAGTCTTAATTAGATATGAGATGGTTCAGAATACAGCGAAGAAGTTACTGTGATCAGAAGAGCGATATGGATCCTAGATGCAGAGATATGGAGTTTCAGATCGAAGACTGTAATTCTGAAAATGTCTTCGAAAAGTGGTGTGATGAGACGCGTTGAACAATATAGAACTGAATGAAGATCTGAAGTTTGAGAAGGAATCAGTTGTAATTGTAAATTATCAAGCTCGATAGTTATGTTCGAATTAGATTCAGATGATCAAGGTTCCGTGACGTGGCAACAAGGTGAAAGAGCTTACGTAAAAGACTGAAGTTGAGATACGAGCTTCTTACCCGTATCTCTTTTTTTTCTTGATCTTGTAATTTTCTTTTTGGAATTCGGGGACGAATTCTTGTAAGGGGGGAAGACTGTAATATCCCGAATTTTTAAATATTTTTATACTGCATCGGGATATGCAGTGTTAATAATTTTTGTATATATATTTATGATATTTTATGAGTTTGTTGTTTGTTTAAAGCTAATTTTAATTATTTTATATTATTTTAAGTACTTTACGTAAAATTTTCCCGGAAATTATATTTTCGGGGAAATTGACACGTAAATAAATTAATACTATTTATTTTGACTAGTTTTATGAATTTGCATGAACTCATATATAATTTTAAAGTGCTAAAATAAAATATATATATGTGTATTTATTTAAATTAATTAGAGCTTAATTAATTTCCTTAAATTTATTATTTAATTTTTGTATTAATTAATTTTAAGTTTATAAATTATTAAACATATTAAAATATGTGTGTGGTGTATATTTAATGTGTGTGAAATTTTATATTATTATAATATATAGTGTAAATATATATATATATACATATATACATAAATTTTTATCAAAAAAACCAAAACTTTCATTTATTTACAGTTTTGCCCCTCCTTCATCTTCTTCCTCCCAAAACGTTTTCTTCCATTTCCAGCCACTTTCAAGCTGGTTTTCTTGCTGTTACTATGCCTCTCAGCCTTCCTCTTCCACCTCCAACCATTTCCACCACCTAAAACACTCTTTTCCGGTGAGTTTTGGCCGGATTTTCTTCAAAGAGCCAAAAATCAACTTAACTCCGACCAAGCACTTTCCGGCCACCAAATTTGATGCCGTCAGTCTCTATCTTCTCCTTGAGCTCTGGTGAGTGTGATTCCAAGCTTTGTTTCACTTGATTTGGTCTAGAATTGCTTAGGTTTCAATTTCTTCAAATCAGCCATTTTGGGTTTCGAATTTTTTTTAGCTTCAATTTGATTGATTCATGAAAACTTCCTTCAGAAACTTTGTTCCTGGAAGCTTAATCCACATGCTGTAATTTTTTTAGAATTTTTGGAATTTATTTTAATTTTTGTGAATTTTTGATTATTTTATTATTATTTTCTAATTTTCGAAAATTAATTAATTAAATTATGAAATTGTGTTTTATGGTGATTATAGGAGTTGAAATTAATTATAGAAATTTATTTGTAATTTTTGTGAATTTTTATGTATTTATTTGGAATTTATTAAGTTTAGGTGATTTTGAAAAATAGGGTTAATTATGTGTTTAATTGAAATAAATTGGTAAATTGAGTATATTTATTGATATTATTGAATTATATGTTGAGAAATTAATTTTTGAGTAATTATATAATTTTTGGTGAATTTTTGAACATTTATAGTGAATATATATATATAGGGGTATTTTGGTAATTTTACACTAAATTGGTTAAAAATGTAATTAAATTGGTTTTAATAGCTATTTAGGGTATAAAAATGATTTCTGCAAATTTTTAGTATTTTTAACTAATTAAAACTATTTTTCGTAAATTATTTTCAAATTATATATAATATACTATTTTTCTAAATAAATGGGTTTTTATTGATTTTTAGTATGTTTTAGGGTTAATTACGTAATTTGGATTTATAAAATGTATTTTTATTATATAAGGGCATTTTCGATATTTTATAAATATTCTGTGAATTGTGAACCTCGGTCGGTGAATTGTAGTTTGGAGTCCGACCGAGGGATTTTGATTGTAATCCTGTGTTTATTCCGAAGTGTATTTCTTTGCAGGACCGGCTCTACTCTTTGAGTAGAGAGATGTCCGTTTTACAGGGGAGGTTCTGCCGGATTTTCGGTAGAATTCTCGTAAAACGTGATGTCCGGTCAAATTCCTATTCTAAAGCTGTGTCTAAAATTCTAGATCGAGTCTTTAGAATTTTTGTTAAATTTATTCTGATTTCATGTTGTCATTTGTTTGTCTAGCTGCGCCGAGACCGAGGCCTAACGGATCAGGCCCGCCGAGTTTGTCTCGTGGAGCGCTAACATGTGAGTTATTATACTGTATATATATGCACTGCATATAGGGTGCATTATTTAGAATTTTTTATTTTCATTGTATGTTTTAAAAAATGATTTAAATTATAATATTTTTGGTATATCTAGGGTTGCATTCTTATATATATGCATATTAAATAATTATGCATGTTAGTTTGATATATGCACATTAAACAATTAGGTTTAGGTTTAATACATTTGAGTAATATACACATGGTTTAAAATGTACACTTAGACATAATTATTTTATTAAATGATTAGTATACTTTAGGTATAGTTTCAGTAGATTTTAGGTTTATTCTTAAATAATTGCATGTTAAATTATAAACCTACACTTAAAGTATTTTTAAGTTTATTTTTGGTATATTTTTTATTTATTTCTGAATAAATAAATGTTTTATTATTAAATTAAACCTAACACATTAGTGGTATATTTAGGATTTATTTTTGATATATGCATGCTAGATAATTAGGTTTATTTTTAGTATATTTGTGAATATATGTTAAACACAAACACGTATTTAAATGAATATTTATACATAAATGGTTTATTAAATGATTTGAGTACTTAGGGTATATCTTTTGCATATTTAAGTATATTTTTAAGATAATGCATGTTATATTATTGTTACTCATTTAAATTGTTTTTAACTATATTAATGATTTATCTTTAGTTTATTTCATATTTTATTTGACTATATATATATATATACCTGAAATATACTGGGTATATTTTAGGTATATTTTTGGTATATATATATATGGTTGGTTTTACTATTATGAATATGGTTCTACATTAATTATTTTTCGAATGAATGATTTATTCGAAGTGAAGGATATCAATAGAACGTGCTTCCTAGTGGGCAGCACTAGAACCGTGTACGTACCGGTACGCTAGATAAGGATTGAGTGAGAGTTAAAATTGGGTGATTATAATTGATTTAATTGATTTGACTAAGATTAATGGTATGTTAGATAGTGTGATTGTTGGAGCTCGGTTGACTAAGTGTCTCGGGGCCAATCACACTGACAGTCAGACTGCTGGAGCTCGGTTGACTTAGTGTCTCGGGGCCAGTCTACTATCCATAAGTGAATTGAATGATCTATTGGGTTGATTGAGATGTGAGGTGATGGATAGTGTGATTGCTGGAGCTCGGTTGACCAAGTGTCTCGGGGCCAATCACACTGACAGCCAGACTGCTGGAGCTCGGTCGACTTAGTGTCTCGGGGCCAGTCTGCTGTCCAGATTGGAATAAGTGTTCTATTTGGAATCAAGTGAGCCTGTATGGCTAGAGTGATGATGGGATTGTTTGAGGTTGTTATTATTTAGGGTTCTATGGATCCTTCATGAATCAAAACAAACGTTTTCTACATTTAGTATATTTATAAAAGCAAAGTTTGGCATTCGTGTGAAATGTGTGTATATACATATATATATATGTAAGAATGCCTGATTGTTATGGTTTAGTTTGCATGTATATATAGTATAATAATTCACTCAGTGAGGTCTGACCCCCCTCAATTATTTTTTTCAGGAGATTCCATATCGTCAGACCTTAGTTGTAGAGTTCCTCGCCGGTGTTCTTCAGTCCCGGCTATTTTATGCAAATGTATATTCTGAACTTTGAATTGTATTCTAGAAACTGCAGTAGTAGTGTCACTATATTGGAAGTGTATTATTTTGTTTGGATATTAAATACTCTGAGAATTTTTATTTGAACATTTTACGAATATGTATTCATTTATAAAAGGATTTGGAGTATTTATTTTATATATTGATTCAGAAAAATTTTAATTTGGTCGTACTTTTATATTATTATTGTATGATTTTATTTTCTTAGGCTTGCTACGGGTTCCGGATTCGAAAGAATTCCCGTTCCCTAGCGCCGGTCATGACTCCTAGTTTGGGTCGTGACAAAGATGGTTGGAACTGTTGAAGGATTATGATTGCGAGATTCTTTACCATCCGGGTAAAGCTAATGTGGTAGCAGATGCCTTGAGTAGGAAGTCCTCAGGTAGTCTTGCTCACATCGGTGTGGAGAGGAGACCATTGATCCAGGAATTTCATCTGTTGGTGGATCAAGGTCTGATGATGAAGATCAGTAGATCAGGTGGACTGTTAGCTCAGTTTAAAGTACGATCTGTACTGAGGGATAGGATTAAAGCAGCTCAGAGCCGAGATCCTATTCTGGAAGAGCTTGCAGAGAATGTCAGAGCAGGGAAGTTCACTGATTTCACACTCGATGATGATGGTGTGTTGTGGATCAATGGTAGATTGTGTGTTCCTGATGTGGATGATTTGAGAGGGGAGATTTTAGAGGAAGCACATTCTACAGCTTACAGCGTACATCCAGGTGTCACTAAGATGTACCACAGTATCAGAGATCTATACTGGTGGGATGGATTGAAGAAGGATGTTGCTGATTATGTTGCTAAGTGCTTGACGTGTCAGCAAGTGAAAGCCGAACATCAGAAGCCTTCTGGGAAGCTTCAGCCTCTTCCTATTCCCGAGTGGAAGTGGGAAAGGATAGCTATAGATTTTGTGGTCGGTTTACCTCGTTCGAAGGATGGATACGATTCCATCTGGGTGATTGTAGATAGATTGACGAAGTCTGCACATTTCTTGCCTGTGAAAGCCACATATTTAGTTGCTAGATTGGCGAAGTTGTACGTGAAGCATATTGTATGCCTTCATGGAGTACCTGTGTCCATTGTGTCAGATAGAGGTTCGGTGTTTACTTCTCGTTTTTGGCAGAAGTTGCAGGAAGCGATGGGCACTAGGTTGGATTTCAGTACTGCTTTTCATCCTCAGACAGATGGTCAGTCTGAGAGGATGATCCAGACACTGGAAGATATGTTGAGGATGTGTGTCTTGGATTTGGGAGGTAGCTGGGATGATCATTTGTCACTTGTTGAGTTTGCATATAATAACAGCTACCATAGCAGTATTGGCATGGCACCATATGAGGCATTTTATGGAAGGAAGTGTAGATCCCCGTTGAGTTGGGATGAGATCGGTGAGAGAGCTTTGACTGGACCAGAGATGGTTCAGGATGCTGTAGAGAAAGTCACCGTGATCAAGCGAAGATTAGAGACCGCAGTTAGCAGACAGAAGAGTTATGCGGATCCTAGGCGCAGAGATATGGAGTTTTAGGTTGGAGATTTTATTTTTCTGAAAGTATCTCCGATGAAGGGTGTGATGAGATTTGACAGGAAGGGTAAGTTAGCACCGAGATATATTGGACCGTTTGAGATTCTAGAGAGAATTGGCACTGTTGCATATCGGTTGGATTTGCCTCCGAGTATGTCACAAGTGCATCCAGTATTTCATATCTCGATGTTGAGGAAGTATATCTCAGATCCTTCACATGTGTTACAACCTGACAGTGTGGAAGTGAGTGAAGATTTGACGTTTGTGGAAGAACCTGTGGCGATCGTAGATTTTCAAGTTCGACAGTTGCGATCGAAGCAGATTCCGATGGTCAAGGTTTTGTGGCGTAGCGGCAGAGTTGAAGAGCATACGTGGGAGACTGAAGCTGAGATGCGAGCTTCTTACCCATATCTCTTTCCTTCCTGATTCTGTAATCTTGTTTTTAGAATTCGGGGACGAATTCTTGTAAGGGGGGAAGACTGTAATATCCCGTGTTTTTAAAATATTTTTACACAGTACCGGGATATGCAGAGTTAATGATTTCTGTATTTTATATGATATTTTTACGAGTTGATATGTATTTTAGACCTATTTTAATTAATGTGTTTTATATATAGTGTTTTACGTAAAATTTTCCCGGGACTTGCATTTTCGGGGAAATTTTCACGTAAACAATGTATTATTAATTATTTTAAAGGTATTTACGGACTTGCATGAACTCATACATATTTTTAAATTATTAAATAAAGTCAGTGTGTGTATATTTATTTAATTAGGGTTTATTATTACCCTAATATTTTATTATTTATTTATTATTATTTGATTATTTTATTTATTATTAAATTATTAAAATTTATTATTTTATTATTAATTATTTATTAATATTTAATTATTTTAATTTATTTTATTTTTTTCTTTTTTCTTTTTTCTCTTTCTTTTCCTTTTTCTTTCTTTTTCTTTTTCTTTTTCTTTCCTTTTCTTTCTTTTTCTTTTTCTTCTTCTTCTTCTTTCTCTTCCGCCCGACGCCGACCACCATCTTCTCACCGCCGTTTCTCCCTCCTCCGGCCACCGTTTTTGACACCGCCAGTCTCTATCTTCTCCTTGAGCTCCGGTGAGTGTTATTCTAGCTTTGGTTTGAGCTAAAATGGTCTAGAATTGCTTAGGTTTCGATTTGAAAGTTTCGACCTCTTTGGGTTTTTGATTTTTTTGAGCTTCGATTTGGATGATTCATGGAAAATTCCTTCACAAATGTTGTTCCTGGTAGCTTAATCTTCATGTATGAATTTTTGTAGAATTTTTGGAGGTTGTTTGGATTTTTGGGTATTTTTGAATATTTTAATATTATTTTCTAATTTTCGGAAATTAATTATTTAAATTATGAAATTGGAGTTTATGGTTGAATTAGGTGTTGAAATGAATTATAGAAATTTATTTGGAATTTTTATGAATTTCTAAGTATTTATTTTTAATTATTGAAGTTTATGTGATTTTGTAAAATTAAGTTAATTGTGTTTTAAATTGAATTTAATTGGTTAATTGAGTTTAATTATTGATATTATTGATAAATATGTTGAGAAAATTAATTTTGGATAATTGTATGATTTTTGGTGAATTTTTGAAGTAATTTAGGTATATATATATATATAGGGGTATTTTGGTAATTTTACCCTAAATTGTCTAAAAATGTAATTTAATTGGTTTTAATATTTATTTAAGGTATAAAAATGATTTCTACAAAATATTTAGTATTTTTAACTAATTAAAACTATTTTCCGGGAATTATTTTCAATTATATATATAATATACGGTTTTTCTAATAAAATGAGTTTTAATCGGTTTTTACAGTGTTTCAAGATTTATTATGTAATTTCTACGTATGAAATGTATTTTTATGATTTAAGGATATTTTTGGTATATTTGAATATATATTCTGTGTTTGTGGACCCCGGTCGACAGATTGTAGTCTGGAGTCCGACCGAGGGGTTGTGATTGATTGTGGTGTTTATTTTTGAAGTGTGTTTCTGTGCAGGGTTGGCTCTACTCTTTTGAGTAGAGAGATGTCTGTTTTACAGGGGAGGTTCTGTCGGATTTTCGGTAGAATTCTCGTAAAACGTGATATCCAGTCGAACCCTAATTTCCGATTCTATGTTGAATACTCTAGATTGAATTCTAGGATTTCTGTTAGGGTTATTCTGATGTCGATTAATTATTTCTTATTTAGTTGCGCCGAGACCGAGGGTTAGTGGACCAGGCCCGTCGGACCTGTCTCGTGGAGCGCATTAGGTGAGTTACTATATTATATATATATGCTTAGGATGCATGATTTAGAAAATGCATGTTTTATTTTGACTAAATGTGCATAAATGACATGATTTATATTCAAGTATATTTTTGGTATATTTTTGGTATATAATAAATTATATACATATTTTATTAATAAAATATATTTAAAATGTTTTTAAATATATTTTTTTAGTTTAATTCATGATTTGATTGGATTTATTTGACATATATATACTCAAAATATACCTGGTTTATGTTTGGTATATTTTCGGTATATATATGGTTTATATTGCTATTTCATTTATATCCATTCATCATTTATTTTTGTGAATGAATGTTTTATATTTAAGAATGAAGGATATCAATAGAACGTGCTACCTAGTGGGCAGCACTAGGACCGAGTACGTACCGGTACGCCTATAGTATTTAGGCTTTATTACTGACTATTTGTGGATATCGATTTGATTATGATTATTGATATGTGTGAGATGTAGTTTGGGTGTGATTGCTGGAGCTCGGTTGACCAAGTGTCTCGGGGCCAATCACACTGGCAGTCAGACTGCTGGAGCTCGGTTGACTTAGTGTCTCGGGGCCAGTCTACTGTCCATATGGATTAAGTGGATATATTTGGAATCAGTGAGCCTGTATGGCTAGAGTGTTGTTTAACACTATTTTTCTGAGGTTGTGATATTCTAAGGTTCTATGTGATCCTTCATAAATTGGGATTTTTCAGTAAAATATATAAAAAAAATGATTTTTCTGCATTTGTGTGTATTTGCCTGTATATATATTAGATATATATATACTGTTGACTGTATGCATTATCACTTAGTGTGTATGTATATATATTATAGTAATTCACTCAGTGAGGTCTGACTCCCCTCCGTTGACTATTTTTTAGGAGAGTCAACTTCCTCAGACCTCAGTAGCAGGTCGATACGCCGGATTTCTTCCGCCCCGGCTTCTTTATGTAAATTGTATACTTGAGTCTTATTTATTTTATCTAGACACTGCAGTAGTTGTGATTTTCAGTAGTTGTGAATTAAAGTATTTGTTTTAAAGAGATGTTTTATAGTAAAACTGGATTTGTATAAAGATTATACATTTATGAGATTATATATGTGATGTGATGAGTTTTGAATTAAATCCAGTTGATATGGATGATATTGTAATATTTATGATTTTATTTTCCACTGCATTTATTATATTTTTACTGTTATTGTGGCATGCTTTATTTTATTTTTAGGCTTGCTACGGGTTCCGGATTCGAAAGAATTCCCGTTCCCTAGCGCCGATCATGACTCCTGTTTTGGGTCGTGACATTTTCAGTATATATATATATAATGAATTTGCTACATTTGTGTGTTTTTGCCTGTATATATATTTATTATATATACTATTGAATGTGTGCATTTGTCATTTAGCTATGCATGTATATATATTATAACAATTGACTCAGTGAGGTCTGACTCCCCTCCATTGACTATTTTTCAAGAGAGTCTTCGTCTTCAGACCTCAGTAGTAGACCCTTACGCCGGATTTCTTCTGCCCCGACTTTATTATGTAATCTGCTTACTTGATTTTATTTTATATTCTAGACACTGCAGTAGTTGTAGTTAAGTTGTGCGATTAATATGTATTATATTTGTATGAGATTTGTATTTTAAAGAATTGAACGAAAGTTTGTATTAAAGATTATTTATATATGAGATGAGTTTGTTTACTTAAACCTGTTGATGGATTATTATTATTTATGAAATTTATTTCCATTGCAAAATATTTTATTTATGTTATTATTATTGCATGTTTGTATTTTATTTTTTTAGGCTTGCTACCGGTTCTGAATTTGAAAGAATTCCCGTTCCCTAGTGCCTGTCATGGCCCCCTGTTTTGGGTCGTGACACATGGTCTATTATTTTTTAAGTGCACCTTCGTCCACTTTTCATGTCCAATATTATTCAGGTATTTGTATACTCTTACATCTATCTTTTTGTATGTCATGTGTATACCTCTCAAATTCTTCTAGTTTGTAATTTTTGCAGCTTGTAAAAATAATTCTTTAATATTCACTATGCTTTTCTTAAAGTTTTTTTTATGTCATTAAAAAATAAATGTATTATAAAATGAACTTAAAACAAATGTCATTAAATTGTTCTAAAAACCAAAAGTAAACTAAAAGTTTTCAAAATTCAAAACAAGCATATACAATTTTTTTTCTTCCAAATAACTTAAAACATATGTCATTGAATTGTTTCAGAAACCAAATGTAAAATGAAAGTATTCAAAATTCAAACAAGCATATATATTGTTTTTTGATTTTCTTAATAACTTGAAACAAATGTCATTGAATTATTTCATAAACCAAACATAAACTAAAAGTATTCAATATTCAAATAGGCATATACATTTTTTTTTATTTTCCAAATAAATTGAAATATATGTCATTGAATTGTGTCAGAAACCAAGCATAAACTAAAAGTATTATAAAATAAAGCAAGGATTTATAATAATTTTTTAGTTTAGAAATATGTCTTTGCATATCTCTTTTTTTTAATAAATTTTTTTTACACATTATGTATACTGTTTATGTCATACATTATCTTTAATATCAAGTAATTGATAAATAATTTGAAGAAAATGTAGATCTAAGTTTCGAAGAGAAATAGGTTTAATTTTTTTATTGGATTGTTTGAAGAAAAGATTTGGTTTTGCATGCTTTAAATGATTTAATAAAATGATGAATCTGAATCAGAAAGCTTACCTTGATTTAAGATTGTTGTTGAATTTCTTCTTCTTTTCTAAATTGTTAAAATCTTATTTTTGATTTTTATTTTTTTTGAAATATTGATGATAATGGTAGAGATCGATTTCATGGAGGTTGATCTTGGTTTCAGAAGAATTTGATAAAGGTTTATTTTTGAAGAAATCAAGGATTTTTTAGAGAAGAAAATGGATTCGTATTTTGAATAAATCAATTTCTGAATTTTTTGAGCTAATGTAGATTGATTACAGAAGAAGAAGAAGAGTGAGGGATGTGGTTTTTAGCTAAGGGACATAGATTGGAGCTAAGGTTGGAGTGATCGAGCTTAAAAAGGAGAAATTTTAGAAAACTTGGGGGGGTATTTTTGTTGTTTAGCTTATGTTTTAGGGCATTTATGAAAAAACCCCTTAATTTAATAATTCAATAATTTTAATTAATTTTAGGCTTAATTAATAAGTCCATAATTAATTAGATTTAGGTTATAAATAAGGGATAAATGTCACGAGTCGAACCCAGGGCACATGATTGACACTAGGGAATGGGAAAGTATAAAGCTACCAAATCATGTAGTAAGCCTTAAAGAAATGCGGAATAAATAAATGAAAAGAAACTTTGAAACCATGCATTAAATATTTAAATTATAATACACATTATCAAACTGATTTTTCTTAATATAATTTAAACCATAGCATCGTAGTACATAATATAATTAAACATTAGTTATACAATATTATAAGTACATAATACATCCGAATAAAATATTTAGTTAAACAGTTTTCTCTACTGCAGTATACAAAAGTAATCACAATATAACTAGGTAGACCTACGTAAAATATATAGCTTTTGAAAAATCTCGGTAGAACCCTAAGCCCAATTCTAAATGGCCAATTCCCCCCACTTAATCCAACTAGACTACCAGTCCCTGAGAGCAGAGGCATTAACTAAGGCACCAATCCGCAATCATCCACTTAATCCAAACACATGGCATTAGCAATCCCCAAGAGCTAAGGCATCCACCGAGGCACCCATCCCAGTCCATTTTGAACTTTTCCACATCACTGCCAATCCATGAGAGCAAAGGCTTCTACCAAGGCACTCATCCCAGTTTATAACCACAAGTCATACACATTTAGGATCCATCTCTTAATCTCCACCATGTGCACACAATCCTGGTGAAACCCATCAGGTAGCCCGTTCTACCAAAATTCCTCACAAACTAATTTTAAAATAAATAAATGAATAAAAACATTACAAACAAAATTTCTCGACCATATAAATTATGCTGAAAATATAAGCGCATGCAAATTTTAAAGAAAACACATGCACAGATCAATTCATTAACTTACAGGATGAGCGAGATGGCTGATGACCGTGCATCTAACTTAATCTAGAAACTCCCACTCCAGAACTCTCTAAAAAAAATATATTTATTTTTAAAATCATACTTATAGAATAAGAAGGGAAATTAATAAAATTACGAGACTCTAGAATGACTCAGAAAAAACTTGATAAGACTCGAGATGGGAATACCCTAATTTATGCTATGAAGTTATGAAAAATGTTACGTTTTATGAGAAAATCTATCAAAATTTCAGCAGAGTCTTTCCTATAAAATGGACATCTCTCTATCGTAGGTAAAGCCATTCCTGTATAAAAAAAATGCACTTCTAGTTTTCATAGATATTCACACTCGAGTCGGACTCCCAGAATTACACTTAACTCTGACTGAGATCACAAACGCAACCAAACATCACAAAATTTATTTTAAAAGAATGTGAAAATAGGCAACTTATTTTTTATAGAAATTAAATAAAATTACATACTTAAATTTTCTTTATAATAAACTTGATTTGATAATTAAATCATTTAATTTCCAAAAATATATATATTACATATAAATATCCATAACTTAGAAAATCATTACTCATTAAGGTTTAAAAATAAAATTTCACAAACATATATACCAAAAATATATACTAGCATAAAATATCAATTATTCAACAATTACATAACCAAACTCACATTTTATTATCAAAATATAAATATAATCCAAAATTAATTACTCATATTAATAAATCTCTACTATATATATATATATATACTATCAAATTCATAATTTAATACCAAAATATCCAAATCTCACATAATACTCAAAAATAATACATAATATATTATTTGAACATAATTTTTGAAAATTAGTGTTAATTAGTAAAAAATAGTAAATAATTTGTAAAAATCCTTTTAAAATCCTTAAATATTATTAAAACTAACTACAATATATTATTTAGCTATAATTAGCACAAAATTACATTTTTACCCCTATAATACAAAATATGCATAATATACTATTATTACTAAAAACAATTCCCTAAAAATTATAAAAATGCCTAAAAATTATTTTCTCAACATATATATTATTAATATCAATATTCCAACAAAAATCCAACTCTAACCTAATTATTTAATTTTCACATAAACTCTAAAAATTCATAAAAATTATATAATATCCTTAAAAATTATTTTATTTATTCTAAAATTAATATTAACTCATAATAACACCAAAAATACCAAATTTATAATTTTAATAATTAATTTATGAAAATTAATAAAATAATAATAAAATATTCAAAAATTCACAAAAATCAAAATAAATTCCAAAAATTATACAAAAATTCATAGAGGTAGATTGAGCTACTAGGAATCATATTTGTAAAGGGAGTTTTCATGAATCAAGCTAGATCAAGCTAAAAAAAATTAAAACCCTAGAGCTCAAAACAAAAATCAACCAAAAACTCAACCAAATAAAGATCAAAGCTTAAACTAAGCTTGGAATGAGTCTCACCAGTGAAAGAGGAGGAGAATGGCATGAAATGGTGGCCAGACAGAGCTTGGCTGGTTTTAACGGCCAATTCTCAATTTCTATTCGAAATGGAATCCATCGGCACCGGGGAAGAGAAGAGAAGACGACAAAGGGAGGGAGAAGATGAAAAAGGATGGTGGCAATCTAGCAGAAGGCTGAGAGGCACAGTAAGGGTAGTGGTTCAGCTTGTGCGATGGGAAGAAGGGGAGGGGATGATATGTTTCGGTGTTTTATATGTATATGTGTATATATATATGTGTGTGTGTGTATTAACCCCCAATTTATACACACAATATATTTATACACATATATGTATATATACATACACATGCTACTTTAATAAACATATATTCAATATAAAACCCTTAATACTTTATTACATATTATATATATATATATATATATATATATATATATATATATATATATATATATATTACATATAATAGCCTTGAAAATAATAAATATAATAAAGAATAAATTATACTTATGAAATAGCTAAGTAATATTTAATATTATAGAAAATATCATTTCTCAAAATAATAATAATATAATCCTAATGTAAGTTTACTAACTTTTAGAATACGTATTTGCATAAAATATATAATTTAGCATAAAATGTCAATTAATAATCAGAAATAATAGAATAATTTAAATATAAATTTTTAATTTATTAACGCTGCATATCTCATATTAAAATATATTAATTTTAAAAAAATATAGGTCATAACACGTATTTTGAATAAATCAGTTTCTGAATTTTTTGAGCTAATGTAGATTAATTACAGAAGAAGAAGAAGAGTGAGGGATGTGGTTTTTAGCTAAGGGACGTAGATTGGAGCTAAGGTTGGAGCAATCGATCTTAAAGAGGAGAAATTTTAGAAAACTTTGGGGGGGGGGGGGGGGGGGTATTTTTGTTGTTTAGCTTCTATTTTGGGGCATTTATGAAAAAACCCCTTAGTTTAATAATTTAATAATTTAAATTAATTTTAGGCTTAATTAATTAATTAAACAATAAGTCCATAATTAATTAGATTTAGGTTATAAATAAGGGATAAATACAATTTTGATCCCTATGGTTTTGCCTTTTGACAAAACCAGTAATGTGTTATTTTTTTAGCTTTTAAGTACCATATGTTTTATTTTGTTTTACACTTTAGTACCCTTCTAACAAATATTGTTTAAAATACATGTTTTAATATAAAAATAATATGCATTTTCAATGCTAAAATCATATAATTAGTACTATATTATTCAACTAACTACAATAAACTCACAAAAAAATCAAATCTAGATGTATTTTTAATTTAATTATGTATAAAAAGAAATTATTTTTAAAATAAATTTACAATATTTTTAAAAATAATCAATTGGTTGGATTGATCGTAAATCATATATAGAATAAATTTATCATTTAAATTAATATTATATTAATATTTTATTATAAAATAATGATGATATTAGTTAAAAAGGTACTAAAGTGTAAAAAATGTGAAATACATGGTATTTAAAAAAAACCACAAGATTGGTTTTGCTAAAAGCAAAACCAAATGGATCAAAATTGTACTTATTCCTAGAAATAATTTATGCCCACTTAGTTAATTTAGATATAGGCCATTTAGTTTAATTAAAATAATTAGACATAACCCATTAACTTAAGCCACTTTTCATAAATTGTAGACTTAGGATCAATTTAAAATTAAAACATGGAGAATTAGGCCCATTAATTTAAAGTTTTCTTACTTTGTAGATTTAGACTCATTTTTTAGAATTAAAATAAATAGACTTAGAATCATTTAAATTTAAATTAAATAGGAATTAGGTCCATTAGCTTTTAGGCTTACTTGTAAATTAAAATATGTAGATTTAGCTCATCTAATTAAAATCAATGTAGATTAAACTAACTTAAGGATTGTTTGCTTTGTGTGAATGCATTGTTTATATGCTTTTCATAAGATTAGTTGCCTTAAAGTTGATTATAAATAAGGGTTTAATATAAATTGCATATAAATAGAGAATAAAACAGTAATTAATAAAGATAATTTTAAAGAACAAGAGAATAAAAGAAGTTAGTATTCTGTACGCATAATCCTTTCGGTGTGGTGGTAACCCTCTTTTAGAGAATTGAGTTACCATTCACACATTGTCCCAGTTATTACCCTGATTGGCGACTCCTCATCTCCACGCCCTATTTATGTGATAGTGGTTAATGTGTTCCTTAGAAACTTAAACTCAAACAGTATTATGGTTGCAAAAAACTTGGGCACACACTAAATCTCTCCGTTAATAGTGGCAACTCTACTAAGGATAAGAGATAATGATTCTGCTTGCATTCTTTAGAAGAATTTTATTCTTGTATTCATTTTTGCATGTCCTTATTGTAATATCCCGTGTTTTTAAAATATTTTTACACTGTATTGGGATATGCAGTGTTAATAATTTCTGTATATTATATGATATTTTTTACGAGTTGATATGTATTTAAAACCTATTTTAATTACTGTGTATTATTTTCAGTGTTTTACGTAAAATTTTCCCGGGACTTTCATTTTTGGGGAAATTTTCACGTAAACAATGTATTATTAATTATTTTAAATGTATTTACGGACTTGCATGAACTCATGCATATTTTTAAATTATTAAATAAAGCCTGTGTGTGTATATTTATTTAATTAGGGTTTAATATTACCCTAATATTATATTAATTATTTATTAGTTTTATTGTTATTTAATTATTTTTATTTAGTATAAATTATTAAAATATTAAATTTTATGTGTGTGGTGTATATTTGATGTGTGTAATTTAATATTATTTTAACATATAGTATAAAGTATATATATATATACATATATACATCAAAAATCAAAAGTTTGGAAAATTACACATTTGCCCCCGAGTCTTCTTCTTCCTCTCGCCCGTTCCCTTCGCCGTTCTGGTCTCTGCTACTATCGTTTCTTCACCGTGGGTGTGCCGTCCGGTGTGCCACCGCCTTCCCTAGCCTTCCTCGCCGCCTGTGGTAGCCGTTTCCGGCGCCTAGAAGTCGATTTTAGCCAGAGAAGCCGAAAATCGATCCATCGTCGATCATGCCGATTACGGCCATCGTTTTTGACACCGCCGGTCTCTTTCTTCTCCTTGAGCTCCGGTGAGTGTGATTCTAGCTTTGGTTTGAGCTAAAATGGTCTAGAATTGCTTAGGTTTCGAATTTTCAATTTCAGCCTATTAGGGTTTTTGATTTTTTTGAGCTTTGAATTGGATGATTCATGAAAAATTCCTTCAAAAATTTTGTTCCTAGTAGCTCAATATACATGTATGAATTTTTGTAGAATTTTTGGAGATTTTTTGGATTTTTGGGTATTTTTGAATATCTTAATATTATTTTCTAATTTTCGGAAATTAATTATTTAAATTATTAAATTGGAGTTTATGGTTAAATTAGGTGTTGAAATGAATTATAGGAATTTATTTGGAATTTTTATGAATTTCTAAGTATTTATTTTGAATTATTGAAGTTTATGTGATTTTGAGAAATTAGGGTTAATTGTGTTTTTATTTGAATTTAATTGGTTAATTGAGTTTAATTATTAATATTATTGATAAATATGTTGAGAAATTTAATTTTGGATAATTGTATAATTTTTGGTGAATTTTTGAAGTAATTTAAGTATATTTATATATATAGGGGTATTTTGGTAATTTTACCCTAAATTGGCTAAAAATGTAATTTAATTGGTTTTTAATAATTATTTAAGGTATAGAAATGATTTCTATAAATTATTTAGTATTTTTAACTAATTAAAACTATTTTTCGTGAATTATTTTCAATTATATATATAGTATACGATTTTTCTAATAAAATGAGTTTTAAATCGGTTTTTACAGTGTTTCAAGGTTAATTATGTAATTTCTACGTATAAAATGTAGTCCTGTGATTTAAGGATATTTTTGGTATACCTGGAATATGTTCTGTGTTTGTGGACCCCGGTCGGTGGAATGTAGTTTAGAGTTTGACCGTGGGATTTTGATTGTGCCTTGTGTAATTTTTCGAAGTGTATTTCCTTACAGGGTCGGCTCTACTCTTTTGAGTAGAGAGATGTCCATTTTACAGGGGAGGTTCTGCCGGATTTTCGGTAGAATTCTCGTAAAACGTGATGTCCAATCGAACCCTAATTTCTGATTCTGTGTTTTAATATTCTAGATTGAATTCTAGGATTTCTGTTAGGTTTATTCTGATGTCTATTATTCATTATTTGTTTAGTTGCGCCGAGACCGAGGGCTAGTGGACCAGGCCCGTCGGACCTGTCTCGTGGGGCGCATTAGGTGAGTTACTATACTATATATATATGCTTAGGATGCATGATTTAGAAATGCATGTTTTATGTTGATTAAATATGCATAAATAATTTGATTATTTCTTAAGTTTACATTAAGTATATTTTTGGTATATATTAAATTATATACATGTTTTGTTAATAAAATATATTTAAAATGTTTTTAAATATATTTTTAGTTTAATTTATGATTTGACTGGATTTATTTGATGTATATATACTCGAAATATACCTGGTTTACTTTTGGTATATTTCTAGTATATATATGGTTTATGTTGTTATTTTATTGAACTTCATGCATCATTTATTTTTGTGAATGAATGATTTATATTAATGATGAAGGATATCAATAGAACGTGCTACCTAGTGGGCAGCACTAGGACCGAGTACGTACCGGTACGCCTATAGTATTTAGGCTATAATACTAACTTATTTGTGGATATTGATTTGATTATGATTATCGATATGTGAGATGTGGTTTGTGGGTGTGATTGCTGGAGCTCGGTTGACCAAGTGTCTCAGGGCCAATCACACTGGCTGTCAGACTGCTGGAGCTCGGTTGACTTAGTGTCTCGGGGCCAGTCTACTGTCCAAATGGATTAAGTGGATATATTTGGAATAAGTGAGCCTGTATGGCTAGAGTGTTGTTTAACACTATTTCTGAGGTTGCGATATTCTAGGGTACTATGTGATCCTTCATAAACTGGGATTTTTTCAATAAAATATATAAAAATGATTTTTCTGCATCTGTATGAATTTGCCTGTATATATACATATTACATATATACCGTTGACTGTATGCATTATCATTTAGTGTGTATGTATATATATTATAGTAATTCACTCAGTGAGGTCTGACTCCCCTCCGTTGACTATTTTTCAGGAGAGTCAACTTCTTCAGACCTCAGTAGCAGGTCGATATGCCGGATTTCTTCCGCCCCGACTTCTTTATGTAAATTATCTACTTGAGTCTTATTTTATAATCTAGATACTGCAGTAGTTGTGAATTAAAGTATTGGATTTCTTGTATTTTATTTAAAGAGATGTATTATGTTGAAACTGGATTTGTATTAAAGAGATTTTATATATGTGATGAGATTTGATTCAAATCCAGTGATGAAGTGTTATCATTATATTTATGATTTTTATTTCCGCTGCATATTATATGGTTATTGTTATTATTGCATGATTTATTTTATTTTTTAGGCTTACTACGGGTTCCTGATTCAAAAGAATTCCCGTTCCCTAGCGCCGGTCATGGCCCCTGCTTTGGGTCGTGACACTTATAAACGAATGACATTGGTTTATAGTCCCTCGATTCCACTAGCTTCATAGGATTGCAAATTTTCTAACCATTACTCTTAATCTTTACTTGATCTAAGAATATGTGTTGGGCCAATCTGACTATGGCCTATAACCCAAGTCCTTAAAAAGGAACTTATTCTTAAGTGAGCAAAAGATGTCGTGCCCATTTGACCTTAGCTTGTAACCCAAGTCCTTAAGGGGAGCATCTTGCTAAGGTAAGCTTAACTTGTTTAATGAACCAAGCTCAAGTAATGGCCCAGTAACTTCCCTTAGGATTATCCAAATTGCTTGCATATGTTGTCAATAGGTGTTTCTGTCACAACCCAAAACAGGGGCCATGACCGGCGCTAAGGAACGGGAATTCTTTCGAATCCGGAACCCGTAGCAAGCCTAAAAATAAAATAAAATATGCAATAGTAATAATAACAATATCAAATGCAGCGGAAATGAAAATCATAAATATCATAATAACAATTTCATTAACTGGATTTAAATCAAATCTCAACTCATCTCATATATATAAAATCTTTTTAATACAATCCAGTTCAATTTCTTAAAATGCATCTCGTATAAATAAAATACATAAAATCCCACCAAATTAATTTACAACTACTGCAGTGTCTAGATTATAAAAATAAGACTCAAGTAAGCAGTTTACACAAGGAAGCCGGGGGCGGAAGAAATCCAGCGTATAGACCTGCTATTGAGGTCTGAAGATGTTGACTCTCCTGAAAAATTATCAACGGAGGGGAGTCAAACCTCACTGAGTGAATTACTATAATATATATACATACACACTAAATGATAATGCATACAATCAATAGTATATATATAATATGTATATATACAGGCAAATACACACAGATGCAATAAAATCATTTTTATATATATTTCATTGAAAATCATCTTTTATGAAGGATCACATAGAACCCTAGAATATCGCAACCTCAGAAATAGTGTTAGACAACACTCTAGCCACACGGGTTCACTTATTCCAAATATATCCGCTTAATCCATTTAGACAGTAGACTGGCCCTGAGACACTAAGTCAACCGAGCTCCAACAGTTTGACTGCCAGTGTGATTGGCCCCGAGACACTTGGTCAACCGAGCTCCAGCAATCACACCCAAACCATATCTCACACATCAAATAATCATATTCAATCAATATCCATAAATAGGTTAGTAATATAGCCTAAATACTATAGGTGTACCGGTACATACTCGGTCCTAGTGCTGCCCACTAGGTAGCACGTTCTATTGATATCCTTCATCATTAATAATATAAAACATTCATTCACAAAAATAAATGATGCATGAAGTTCAATAAAATATCAACATAAACCATATATATACTAGAAATATACTAAAAATAAACCAGGTATATTTTGAGTATATATACGTCAAATAAATCCAATCAAATCATAAATCAAGCTAGAAATATATTTAAAAACATTTTAAATATAATTTATTTACAAAACATGCATATAATTTAATATATACCAAAAATAAACCAAAATAAACTAAATATGACTTAAGAAATAATCAAATTATTTATGCATATTTAATCAACATAAAACATGCATTTCTAAATCATGCATCCTAAGCATATATATATAGTATAGTAACTCACCCTAGTGCGCTCCACGAGACGGGTCCGACGGGCCTGGTCCACTAGCCCACGATCTCGGTGCAACTAAACAAGCAATAAATAATAAACATCAGAATAAACCTAACAGAAATCCTAGAATTCGATCTAGAGTATTAAATACAGAAACAGAATTAGGGTTCGATCGGATATCACGTTTTACGAGAATTCTAACAAAAATTCGGCAGAACCTCCCCTGTAAAATGGACGTCTCTCTACTCAAAAGAGTAGAGCCGACCCTGCAAGGAAATACACTTCGAAAAACTACATAGAGCACAATCAAAATCCCACGGTCGGACTCCATACTACAGTCCACCGACCGGGGTCCACAATCACAGAATAATTTCAGAAATACCAAAAATATCCTTATAACATAGAAATTCATTTTATAGGTAGAAATTACATAATTAACCTTAAAACACTGTAAAAACCGATAAAAACTCATTTTATTAGAAAAACCATATATTATATATATAATTAAAAATAATTCACGAAAAATAGTTTTAATTAGTTAAAAATACCAAATAATTTGTAGAAATCATTTTTATACCTTAAATAACTATTAAAACCACTTAAATTACATTTTTAGCCAATTTAGGGTAAAATTACCAAAATACCCCTATATATATAAATATACTAAAATTACTTCAAAAATTCACCAAAAATTATACAATTATCCAAAATTAATTTTCTCAACATATTTATCAATAATATTAATAATTAAACTCAATTAACCAATTAAATTCAATTAAAAACATAATTAACCCTAATTTCCCAAATTACATAAACTTTAATAATTCAAAATAAATACATAGAAATTCATAAAAATTACAAATAAATTCCTATAATTCATTTCAACACCTAATTCAACCATAAAACACAATTTCATAATTTAAATAATTAATTTCCGAAAATTAGAAAATAATATTAAAATATTCAAAAATACCCAAAAATCCAAAAATTCCACAAAAATTCATACATGTAGATTAAGCTACTAGGAACAACATTTTTGAAGGGATTTTTCATGAATAAATCAATTCGAAGCTCAAAAAAATCAAAAACCCTAATGTGGCCGAATTCGAAAAATCGAAACCTAAGCAAAGCTAGACCA
The DNA here is from genome assembly GCA_947683625.1 of Mallotus nudiflorus. NCBI lineage: Eukaryota > Viridiplantae > Streptophyta > Magnoliopsida > Malpighiales > Euphorbiaceae > Mallotus > Mallotus nudiflorus. The sequence continues at coordinate 29,549 of CANTUR010000836.1, read as the reverse complement.
TTTAAGCTCAAACCAAAGCTAGAATCACACTCAACGGAGCTCAAGGAGAAGAAAGAGACTGGCGGTGTCGAAAATGGTGGCCAGAATCGTCGTGATCGACAGTGAAGAGAAGTTCGACTTCTCCGGCCAAAAACGACTTCCAAGCGCTGGAATCCGCTGCTACAGGCGGCGAGAAAGGCTGGAGAAGGTGGTGGCACATCGAACGACACACCAACGGCAAGAAATCGACAGTTACAGGCGTCGTACGGCGAGGAAACGATCGGGAGGGAGAAGAGAGAAGTCGGGGGCAAAATGGTAATTTTCCAAAAACTTGATTTTTTGATATATTATATGTATATATATACTTTATACTATATAATAAAATAATATTAAATTACACACATTAAATATACACCACACACATAAAATTTAATATTTTAAAATATAATAATAAATAAAAATAATTAAATAACAATAAATTAATAAACAAATAATAAAATATTAGGATAATATTAATTAAACCCTAATTAAATAAATATTGCACACATAGGCTTTATTTAGTATTTTAAAAATACGTATGAGTTCATGCAAGTCCGAAAATATATTTAAAATAATTAATAATAAATTATTTACGTGAAAATTTCCCCAAAAATGCAAGTCCCGGGAAAATTTTACGTAAAGGACTGTAAATAATACACAATAATTAAAATAGGTTTTAAATACATAACAACTCATAAAAATATCATATAATATATAGAAATTATTAACACTGCATATCCCGGTATAGTGTAAAAATATTTTAAAAACACGGGATATTACAGTCTTCCCCCCTTACAAGAATTCGTCCCCGAATTCCAAAAAGAAAAGATTACAGAATTAGGAAGGAAAGAGATACGGGTAAGAAGCTCGCATCTCAGCTTCAGTCTCCCACGTATGCTCCTTGACTCTGTTGCTACGCCACAGAACCTTGACCATCGGAATCTGCTTCGATCACAACTGTCGAATTTGAAAATCAACGATTGCCACAGGCTCTTCCACAAACGTCAAATCTTCACTCATTTCTACACTGTCAGGTTACAACACGTAAGAAGGGTCTGAGATATACTTCCTCAGCATCGAGATATGAAATACTGGATGCACTTGTAACGTACTCGGAGGTAAATCCAACCGATATGCAACAGTGCCAACTCTCTCCAGAATCTCAAACGGTCTAATATATCTCGGTGCTAACTTACTCTTCCTGCGAAATCTCATCACACCCTTCATCGGAGATACCTTCAGAAAAATGAAATCTCCAACCTGAAACTCCACATCTCTGTGCCTAGGATCCGCATAACTCTTCTGCCTACTAACTGTGGTCTCTAATCTGCGCTTAATCACGGCGACTTTCTCTACAGCATCCTGAACCATCTCAGGTCCAGTCAAAGCTCTCTCACCAATCTCATCCCAACACAAAGGGGATCTACACTTCCTTCCATACAAAGCCTCATACGGTGCCATGCCAATACTGCTATGGTAGCTGTTATTATATGTAAACTCTACGAGTGGAAAATGATCATCCCAGCTACCTCCCAAATCCAAGACACACATCCTCAACATATCTTCCAGTGTCTAGATCTTCCTCTCAGACTGACCATCTGTCTGAGATGAAAAGCAGTACTGAAATCCAACCTAGTGCCCATCGTTTCTTGCAACCTTCTGCCAAAAATGAGAGGTAAACACTGAACCTCTATCTGACACAATGGACACAGGTACCCCATGAAGGCATACGATATGCTTCACATACAACTTCGCCAATCTAGCAATTGAATATGTGGCTTTCACAGGTAAGAAATGTGCAGACTTCGTCAACCTATCTACGATCACCCAGATGGAGTCGTATCCATCCTTCGAATGAGGTAAACCTACCACAAAAATCCATAGCTATCCTTTCCTACTTCCACTCGGGAATAGGAAGAGGCTGAAGTTTCCCAGAAGGCTTCTGATGTTCAGCTTTCACTTGCTGACACATCAGACACTTAGCAACATAATCAGTGACATCCTTCTTCAATCCATCCCACCAGTATATATCTCTGATACTGTGGTACATCTTAGTGTCACCTGGATGTACGCTGTAGGCTGTAGAATGTGCTTCCTCTAAAATCTCCTCTCTCAAATCATCCACGTCATGAACACACAATCTACCACTGATCCACAACACACCGTCATCATCGAGTGTGAAATCAGTGAACTTCCCTACTCGAACATTCTCTGCAAGCTCTTCTAGATAAGATCTCGGCTCTGAGCTGCTTTACTCCTATCCCTCAGCACAGATCGCACTTTAAACTGAGCTAGCAGTCCCACCTGATCTACTAATCTTCATCATCAAACCTTGATCCACCAAAAGATGCAACCCTGGATCAATGGTCTCCTCTCAACACTGATGTGAGCAAGAATACCTGAGGACTTCCTACTCAAGGCATCTGCTACCACATTAGCTTTACCCGGATGATATAAGATCTCACAATCATAATCCTTCAACAATTCCAACCATCTTCTCTGCCTCAGATTCAGATCTCTCTGCTGGAAAATGTACTTAAGGCTCTTGTGATCAGTAAATATCTCACAAGTCACCCCGTACAGATAATGTCTCCAAATCTTCAAAGCAAAGATCACTGCAGCCATCTCAAGATCATGTGTGGGATAGTTCTGCTCATGCTTCTTCAACTGCCACGAAGCATAGGCTATCACCCTTCCATTCTGCATCAACACACAACCAAGGCCAATTCTAGAGGCATCACAGTAAACTGTGAACTTATCCACACTATTAGGCAAAGCTAACACTGGGGCAGTGGTCAACTTCTCCTTCAACAATTGGAAACTATTGTCACAAGCTTCTGACCACTCGAATCTAACATTCTTCTAAGTCAAGCGAGTCATAAGGGCTGCTATTCTGGAAAAATCCTGCACAAACCGCCTATAATACCTGGTTAAACCCAGAAAACTTCGAATCTCAGTAACAGAAGTAGGTCTAGGCACTCAGACACTGCCTCAATCTTCTGTGGATCAACCTGGATACCTTCTTTAGGACACCACGTGTCCAAGAAAAGAAACACTCTCCATCCAGAAATCACACTTTGAGAATTTGGCATAAAGCTGATGATCTCTCAATGTCTGTAGTACAATCCTCAAGTGATATACATGCTCTTCCATACTCCTCGAATAACCCAGTATATCATCAACGAAGACTACTACAAACTGATCCATATATGGTCTGAATACCCTATTCATCAGGTCCATAAAAGCTGCTGGTGCATTAGTCAAACCAAAAGACATCACCAAAAACTCATAATGGCCATATCATGTGCAGAACGCTGTCTTAGAATATCAGCTTCACTAATCCGCAACTGATGGTAACCCGACCTCAAATCAACCTTAGAAAAGAACTGTGCACTCTATAGCTGATCAAACAAGTCATCTATCCTCGGGAGAGGATACTTATTCTTCACTGTCACCTTATTCAGCTCTCTGTAGTCAATGCACAGTCTCAGGGTACCATCCTTCTTCTTCACAAACAGGACTGGTGCACCCCAAGGAGAAACACTAGGTCTGATAAAACCCTTATCCAATAACTCTTGTAACTGCTCCTTTAACTCTTTCAACTCTGCAGGGGCCATACGATAGGGTGGCATAGATATAGGAGTAGTACCTGGTACCACATCTATACAGAACTTAATCTCTCTGTAAGGTGGTAAACCTGGCAACTCCTCAGGAAAAACATCAGGAAACTCACAAGCAACAGGAACATCTGTGAGTGACAACTTCTCCACTGACGTATCCCAGACCAATGCCAAATATCCCTGATAACCTTTCCTCAACAACTTCCTAGTCGTAATAGCAGAAATAAGATTCTGAGGTGCTAAACTCCTATCACCCATAAACTTAAAATCTACTTCATCAGGAATTCTGAACGTCACCTCTTTATTCCTGCAATCTACCATGGCATAGTGCTAAGATAACCAATCCATTCCCAGAATAACATCAAACTCCATCACATCCAATAATATCAAATCAGCGAGTAATTCTCTATCTCCCATGAGAACTGGACAACCAAAAAGAACAATATTGGTGTCCAAGGAATCGCTCAAAGGAGTGGCAACAAACAAAGGAAAAGCCATCCTCGAAGCTTGCCAATAAGATTTAGAAGCAAAAGCGGGAGAAACAAATGAATGCGTGGCACCCGGATCAAACAAAACCCAAGCATCCAGGTAACAAACAGAAATAATACCTGCCATGACTGCATTAGATGCCTGAGCATCCTGCTGAGTGAGATGAAAGACTCTGGCCTGACCTCGACCTCCCTGCTGACTGGTAGAAGCCTGACCAACACCTCTGGCACCTCCTCTGGTACCTCTACCATGACTCTGCTGTGGAATAAACTGAGTGGAACTCTAATGCTGGGCTGGTGGTAATTGAAATGGCACGGGTGTAGCACTAGCAATCGACTGCTGTGGGAATCATGAAATCTACTGCTGCTGATACCCGGAATAAGGACACGATCTGGAAAAATGTCCTGTTTGCCTGCATCTGAAGCATGTCAGTGGTGTCAGATAATACGGTCCCTGATGGACTCTACCACAAGTCTGACAAACACTGGCCGCTGATCCAGAACTATGACCACTGCTGCTGCTTGAAGCACCTGACCCAAATCTGAACGATCTATGCTGACCTCCACGGCCATGTCTACTGCTTCGATGCACTCACTGCTGCTGTCTCTGACTCTGTTGAGTCGGACCTCACTACTGACTACTCGATCCAATATGAAAACTCAAATACGGTGTAGTCTGCAATCCACTCGACTGAACTCCTAGCTGGTAATAATCAGGCATCGCTCCCTGCCTAACTAGTCTCAGCTCAATCTCCTTGGCTAACTCAATCACAAACTCCAGAGTAAGGCCTGTTGTAGGCATACCAGCAAAAGCAGAACCCAAACCAGTGACATACGTAGTGACCGTAAAATACTGATCTCGCATCAGATCCTCAGCATATCTACCCAGATGAAGAAACTCTCGGGTATACTCCTCTACAAATCAATCTCCATGAGAAATACTGGTCAAATGGAGACGATAACTCAAACGAAGAGGCTCTGGATAAAATCTCCTCATGAATCGCTCTCAGAACTGAGCCCATGTCATCATCATCATATAAGGCTGGATCATCTGAATGAACCAATCTAGGGCTGGTCCCTCAACAGACAACTCAACGATCATGATCCGCTGGTACTCAGTATGAGCAGTCCGAGTCCTTGTCTCAATCGCATGCAGAAAATCTAATGGATCGAAAGTACCATCAAAAGCAATCCTGCCAACTCGGGCATAGAACAAAGCTGCCTCAGGGTCAGACATACCCTGCTGATAGGTAGGCTGAACGACTGGAGGAACAGGAATATCAAATTCAGGCTCTACAGGCTCCTCGTCCTGTAACTCTCTCTGCCTACGGTGACTTGCCGCTCCTCGAGGTCTACCTCTGCCACGACCTCTACGTCTAACTGGCTGCTCAGGAGGTAAAACCTCATCCTGAAAAGACTCATCATCCTCGGCCTCAACGACCGGTGGAGCGACACGTGCTCGCCTCCTCATACTGAAAAGACAAACAGAAATATTCAAAAAAAATAGACAACAGAGGAATAACGCTGAAAACTACAACAAGGAATACTCATCAAGATATACTCGAACCTAATACACTACAGTAGTTCAACAGAAAACATAACTCTGAAAACTAGGGCCACAACTCACATAACTAAGCCCTGACACAGAACTCCGCTCTGATACCAACTTTGTCACGACCCAAAATAGGGGCCATGACCGGTGCTAGGGAATGGGAATTCTTTCGAATCCGGAACCCGTAGCAAGCCTAAAAATAAAATAAAATATGCAATAGTAATAATAACAATATCAATTGCAGTGGAAATGGAAATCATAAATATCATAATAACAATTTCATTAACTGGATTTAAATCAAATCTCAACTCATCTCATATATATAAAATCTTTTTAATACAATCCAGTTCAATTTCTTAAAATGCATCTCGTATAAATAAAATACATAAAATCCCACCAAATTAATTTACAACTACTGCAGTGTCTAGATTATAAAAATAAGACTCAAGTAAGCAGTTTACACAAGGAAGCCGGGGCGGAAGAAATCTGGCGTATAGACCTGCTACTGAGGTCTGAAGATGTTGACTCTCCTGAAAAATTATCAACGGAGGGGAGTCAGACCTCACTGAGTGAATTACTATAATATATATACATACACACTAAATGATAATGCATACAATCAACAGTATATATATAATATGTATATATACAGGCAAATACACACAGATGCAATAAAATCATTTTTATATATATTTTATTGAAAATCATCTTTTATGAAGGATCATATAGAACCCTAGAATATCGCAACCTCAGAAATAGTGTTAGACAACACTCTAGCCACACAGGCTCACTTATTCCAAATATATCTGCTTAATCCATTTAGACAGTAGACTGGCCCCGAGACACTAAGTCAACCGAGCTCCAGCAGTCTGACTGCTAGTGTGATTGGCCCCAAGACACTTGGTCAACCGAGCTCCAGCAATCACACCCAAACCATATCTCACACATCAAATAATCATATTCAATCAATATCCATAAATAGGTTAGTAATATAGCCTAAATACTATAGGCGTACCGGTACGTACTCGGTCCTAGTGCTGCCCACTAGGTAGCACGTTCTATTGATATCCTTCATCATTAATAATATAAAACATTCATTCACAAAAATAAATGATGCATGAAGTTCAATAAAATATCAACATAAACCATATATATACTAGAAATATACTAAAAATAAACCAGGTATATTTTGAGTATATATACGTCAAATAAATCCAATCAAATCATAAATCAAGCTAGAAATATATTTAAAAACATTTTAAATATAATTTATTTACAAAACATGCATATAATTTAATATATACCAAAAATAAACCAAAATAAACTAAATATGACATAAGAAATAATCAAATTATTTATGCATATTTAATCAACATAAAACATGCATTTCTAAATCATGCATCCTAAGCATATATATATAGTATAGTAACTCACCCTAGTGCACTCCACGAGACGGGTCCGACGGGCCTGGTCCACTAGCCCTCGGTCTCGGTGCAACTAAACAAGCAATAAATAATAGACATCAGAAGAAACCTAATAGAAATCCTAGAATTCGATCTAGAGTATTAAATACAGAAACAGAATTAGGGTTCGATCGGATATCACGTTTTATGAGAATTCTATCGAAAATTCGGTAGAACCTCCCCTGTAAAATGGACGTCTCTCTACTCAAAAGAGTAGAGCCGACCCTGCAAGGAAATACACTTCGAAAAACTACATAGAGCACAATCAAAATCCCACGGTCGGACTCCAAACTACAGTCCACCGATCGGGGTCCACAATCACAGAATAATTTCAGAAATACCAAAAATATCCTTATAACATAGAAATTCATTTTATAGGTAGAAATTACATAATTAACCTTAAAACACTGTAAAAACCGATAAAAACTCATTTTATTAGAAAAACCATATATTATATATATAATTAAAAATAATTCACGAAAAATAGTTTTAATTAGTTAAAAATACCAAATAATTTGTAGAAATCATTTTTATACCTTAAATAACTATTAAAACCACTTAAATTACATTTTTAGCCAATTTAGGGTAAAATTACCAAAATACCCCTATATATATAAATATACTAAAATTACTTCAAAAATTCACCAAAAATTATAAAATTATCCAAAATTAATTTTCTCAACATATTTATCAATAATATTAATAATTAAACTCAATTAACCAATTAAATTCAATTAAAAACATAATTAACCCTAATTTCCCAAATTACATAAACTTCAATAATTCAAAATAAATACATAGAAATTCATAAAAATTCCAAATAAATTCCTATAATTCATTTCAATACCTAATTCAACCATAAAACACAATTTCATAATTTAAATAATTAATTTCCGAAAATTAGAAAATAATATTAAAATATTCAAAAATACCCAAAAATCCAAAAATTCCACAAAAATTCATACATGTAGATTAAGCTACTAGGAACAATATTTGTGAAGAGATTTTTCATGAATAAATCAATTCGAAGCTCAAAAAAATCAAAAACCCTAATGTGGCCGAATTCGAAAAATCGAAACCTAAGTAAAGCTAGACCATTTAAGCTCAAACCAAAGCTAGAATCACACTCACCAGAGCTCAAGGAGAAGAAAGAGACCGGTGGTGTCAAAAATGGTGGCCGGAATCATCGTGATTGACGGTGAAGAGAAGTTCGGCTTCTCCGGCCAAAATCGACTTCCAAGCACCGGAATCCGCTGCTACAGGCGGCGAGGAAGGCTGGAGAAGGTGGTGGCACACCGGACGGCACACCAACGGTAAGAAATCGGCAGTTATAGGCGTCGGAAGGCGAGGAAACGATCGGGAGGGAGAAGAGAGAAGTCGGGGCAAAATGGTAATTTTCCAAAAACTTGATTTTTTGATATATTATATGTATATATATATACTTTATACTATATAATAAAATAATATTAAATTACACACATTAAATATACACCACACACATAAAATTTAATATTTTAAAATATAATAATAAATAAAAATAATTAAATAACAATAAATTAATAAACAAATAATAAAATATTAGGGTAATATTAATTAAACCCTAATTAAATAAATATTGCACACATAGGCTTTATTTAGTATTTTAAAAATACGTATGAGTTCATGCAAGTCCGAAAATATATTTAAAATAATTAATAATAATTTATTTACGTGAAAATTTCCCCAAAAATGCAAGTCCCGGGAAAATTTTACGTAAAGGACTGTAAATAATACACAATAATTAAAATAGGTTTTAAATACATAACAACTCATAAAAATATCATATAATATACAGAAATTATTAACACTGCATATCCCGGTGCAGTGTAAAAATATTTTAAAAACATGGGATATTACAGTTTCTATCTATTTCTATCTATAAAAAACCAAGCTCATACTTTAAAAGCCGATTTGAACTAATAAAGATTGAACTCTGTTTTTATACCTAGAAATGTTATTTGGCATAATACATACATGGCCCTATGTACTTGCCACTTTTAGTCAGTTTAACACTTTAACTTATAGTTTTGCCATTTTAACACTTGAACTTGGCTAAAATGTAATTTTTAAACCCCTATCAGCATAAGTGGCATGGAATAATTATTGGGTTTCGTGATACAAACGCAACAGAAATATAAAAATTTTATCACGTTCCCAGACTTAGAACCATGTAATTTGACTACTTGATTAAATTTAAGGTTTCAAGAATCTTACCAAAATGCAGAAGAGGTAAGAAAATCTAAAAGGATGAGAGGAGGCTCACTTCAGTGACACCTTACCTCGAGCTTTTACTTTGATTCAGATTCAGATTTTAAACGTCTTCAAAAGAATCTGTCCTTTAAAGGTATCCACATGAACATGCCTTGATCAAAACGATCTGTGTGTGTGTGCTAGCATGACTTGGTTGTCTCACAACTCAAGAACAAAACTCTCTTTGATTTCATTTTTCTCAAAATGCAGAGAAAATAAATTTTAGGTGGCTCACTTAATTGATCTGTATCAAACCCTAGAGAATATAACATATATATAGAGTTCTCAATTAGGGTTTCACTTACTAAACCCTTTTTGGTAAATAGCCATTTAATTTGAATTTTATATATTTAAAATAAAATCAATAATATATTTATTATTTATTTAGATAACAATTATCATAAATAAATAGTTAAATATATTTATTTCCAAAGAGTTTAAATACGCTTAATAAGCCTATAATCGTTTTAGGCCTCTTCTAAGTGTATGACCCTGTAGGCTCATATAACATTGGCAATGGGCTTAAATCTCTATTTAGATCTACAAGTCATAAGTGGCCTCTGGCAAGACATTATGACTACCCAAGTCATGTGAAGTCAATAATCCGACATAACCTAATTACAGTGAACATTATAGTCCCTTTATCACATGATATCTGTATTGAACATAAGGTATAAAATGTCATCCTTATATAGTTCAATAATATTATGACTTTATTCTAAGTAGACTAAAAATGATAACTCTTTATTAATTCATTTCAGCATGGCCATGCATTTTCCTTCAATCTAACTCATCAATGGGCCTATATATATCTTACTCATATTAATGAGGGATAAATTCCTTCTCAATCACTCACATTCCTCACATAACTCATTTCATATCATTCTATCTAATCATCTGGTTAAAGATAATGTTAGAATGTGTTAAAATGTAAAACAACTATATAGAAAACCATGGTGATTTCAAGGTCAAAGGACTTAAACAATATCACTACAATGAGAAATACGTATGAAAATAATCTATGTAGTATTCTCATAGTGGGTCAATCCAGTACATGATCTTTTATCATATACCTATGAGTTGACTTAATATCTCATATCCATGATTAGTAAAACATAATCATCAGTTGACATCATACTAGCCTTATTAATATTCATACAATAAATAAATGGCCAGGGATAATTAGAATAGAACTCTTATTTTAATCTAAGGGTTTTACTATCAAGTCACATACTTGATGACCTTAGTAAGAATTAACCATTCAAATAATGATCATAAAAGGAATGATAATGGAAATGGCTCTTTATTAATAAAATAGAAATGTTAATACATAATCATAAATGATTGACCTAGTGCATATCACTAACAATAATGAATCAACATCTGCCACATCATAAGGGTTTGATTAACTAAAAACTATAAGTAGAGGTGTCAAACTAATAAAAAGTGATAGGTACAGGGGTAGTAGATGCATTATATGATCATATTAGTACAAATTGGTATATTTTAGTTGAGTTCATGTGTCAAAATGAAAAAACTATAAGTGAATGTGTCAAATTGATAAAAAGTGTCAAGTATAGGGGCCATGTATGTATTATACCATGTCATTTCTATGCTTTTACTGCTTGAGAAAGTTGGCATGCACATCGATTCTTGATACTTCCTATTGATATTGAGGTCAAGACTAAAAACTCTAGGAAAAGAGACTCGCCATTGGTAGGAGAAATAAGGTTAAAAGGACTTATATTATATATACCAGAATTTGCATAACACATTCATCATACTAGCACCTTATTTTGCAATAATTATAAATTCATCTAGGTCTTATTGTGTTTAGAGATGGAGAAGTGGTAAACTGGAAATAATCACTTTAAGTCAATATTTTATAGCAAAACAGATCCTTTAAAGTTGGAAAAAAGTTTTATTAATCTACTACCTAAAGGCACCATATATCCCAATTAGTTATACATTTGAAAATATGGAATAACATGGAGAAAAATGGACCTTGGAAGATGTTAAAAGTGCATTAATGGATGATATAAGGGCTATGATGCAAAATGAACTAAAACATGTGCTAATTGGGCTAACACCATGTCACGACCCAAAACAGGGGCCATGACCGACGCTAGGGAACGAGAATTCTTTCGAATCCAGAACCCGTAGCAAGCCTAAAAATAAAATAAACATGCAATAGTAATAATAATATCACCCTTAATTAAAATACTGTGCAGCAGAATAAAATCATAAATATCAAAATAATATCCATATCTCATATATAGATAAATCCTTTGATACAAGTCTCAGTTCAATTTCTCAAAATACATAACTCACACAAATATAATACATAAAACCCATAATTAATTTACAACTACTACAGTGTCTAGATTATAAAATAAAACTCAAGACTCAGATAAGCAGTTTACATAAAGAAGCCGGGGCGGAAGAAATCCGGCATACAGGCCTGCTACTGAGGTCTGAAGATGATGATTCTCTTGAAAAATAGTCAACGGAGGGGGGGGGGGGAGTCAGACCTCACTGAGTGAATTACTATAATATATATACATGCATACTAAATGTCAATGCACACAATCAAAGTATATATCTAATATGTATGTATACAAGCAAATATGCACAGATGTAGTAAAATCATTTTATATATTATTAAAAATCGCAGTTCATGAAAGATCAAATAGAACCCTATGATATCGCAACCTCAAACAGTGTTAGACAACACTCTAGTCACACCAGCTCACTTATTCCAAAATATTCACTTATTCCATTTAGACAGTAGACTGTGTAATATCCCGTATTTTTAAAATATTTTTACATTGTACCGGGATATACAATGTTAATAATTTGTGTATATATTATGATATTTTCATGAGTTGATATGTATTTAAAATCTATTTTAATTACTGTGTCTTATTTATAGTGTTTTACGTAAAATTTTCCCGGGACTTGCATTTTCGGGAAAATTTTCACGTAAACAATTTATTATTAATTATTTTAAATGTATTTTCGGACTTGCATGAACTCATGCGTATTTTTAAAATACTAAATAAAGCCTATGTGTTTGTATATTTATTTAATTAGGATTTAATATATATTATCCTAATATTTTATTATTTGTTTATTTATTTATTGTTATTTAATTATTTTATGAATTATTAAATTATTAAAATTATTGTTTTATTATTATTTAATTATTTTATTTTTTTCTTTTTCTTTTTTTTTCTTTTTTTTTTCTTTTTATTTTTTTTTCTTTTTCTTTTCTTTTTCTTTCCTTTCTTTTTTCTTTCTTCTTCTTCTTCTTCTCCCGTGTGCCCAACCACCACCCCTCACTGTCTGCAACTCCGGTCACCTACCATTGGTGTGCCTCCCAGCTTGCCACCGCCGTTCCCAGCCGTCCCCCGTCGCCAGCAGCTCCCTTCCCCGGCACCGGCAGCCCTGTTTTCCATTTTTGGCCGAAATCTTCCCTTTACCGTTTCTCCCAATTTTGGCCACTGTTTTTGACACCGCCAGTCTCTTTCTTCTCCTTGAGCTCCGATGAGTGTGATTCTAGCTTTAGTTTGAGCTAAAATGGTTTAGATTTGCTTAGGTTTTGATTTTTCCAATTCGGTCACATTAGGGTTTTTGATTTTTTTGAGCTTCTAATTGGTTGATTCATGGAAACTCCCTTCAAAAATGTTGTTACTAGTAGCTCAATCTACATGTATGAATTTTTGTGGAATTTTTGGAGAGTTTTTGGATTTTTGGGTATTTTTGAATATTTTAATATTATTTTCTAATTTTCAGAAATTAATTATTTAAATTATGAAATTGGAGTTTATGGTTAAATTAGGTGTTGAAATGAATTATAGGAATTTATTTGGAATTTTTATGAATTTCTAAGTATTTATTTTGAATTATTGAAGTTTATGGAATTTTGGAAAATTAGGTTAAATGTGTTTTTATTTGAAATTAATTAGTTAATTGAGTTTCATTATTGATATTATTGATAAATATTTTGAGAAAATTAATTTTGGATAATTGTATAATTTTTGGTGAATTTTTGAAGTAATTTTAGTATATTTATATATAGGGGTATTTTGGTAATTTTATCCTAAATTGTCTAAAAATGTAATTTAATCGGTTTTAATAGTTATTTAAGGTATAAAAATGATTTCTATAAATTATTTAGTATTTTTAACTAATTAAAACTATTTTTCGGGAATTATTTTCAATTATATATATAATATACGGTTTTACTAATAAAATGAGTTTTATTCGGTTTTTACAATGTTTTAAGGTTAATTATGTAATTTCTACATATAAAATGTATTTCTATGTTATAAGGATATTTTTGGTATATCTGGAATTATTCTGTGTTTGTGGACCCCGGTCGGTGGACTGTAGTTTGGAGTCCGACCGTGGGATTTTGATTGTGCCTTGTGTAGTTTTTCGAAGTGTATTTCTTTGCAGGGTCGGCTCTACTCTTTTGAGTAGAGAGATGTCCATTTTACAGGGGAGGTTCTGTCGGATTTTCGGTAGAATTCTCGTAAAACGTGATATCCAGTCGAACCCTAATTTCTGATTCTGTGTTAAATACTCTAGATCAAATTCTAGGATTTCTATTAGGTTTATTCTAATGTCTATCGTTATTTGTTTGTTTAGTTGCACCGAGACCGAGGGCTAGTGAACCAGGCCCGTCGGACCCGTCTCGTGGAGCGCACTAGGTGAGTTACTATACTATATATATATGCTTAGGATGCATGATTTAGAAATGCATGTTTTATGTTGATTAAATATGCATAAATACTTTGATTATTTCTTAAGTTTATATTAAGTATATTTTTGGTATATAATAAATTATATACATGTTTTGTTAATAAAATATATTTAAAATGTTTTTAAATATATTTTTAGTTTAATTTATGATTTGACTGGATTTATTTGACGTATATATACTCGAAATATACCTGGTTTACTTTTGGTATATTTCTGGTATATATATGGATTATATTGTTATTTCATTTATATTCATGCATCATTTATTTTTGTGAATGAATGTTTTATATTATTAATGATGAAGGATATCGATAGAACGTGCTACCTAGTGGGCAGCACTAGGACCGAGTACGTACCGGTACGCCTATAGCTTTAGGCTATATTACTAACTATTTATGGATATTGATTTGATATGATTATTGATGTGTGAGATGTGGTTTGGGTGTGATTGCTGGAGCTCGGTTGACCAAGTGTCTCGGGGCTAATCACACTGGCAGTCAGACTGCTGGAGCTCGGTTGACTTAATGTCTCGGGGCCAGTCTACTGTCTAAATGGATTAAGTGGATATATTTGGAATAAGTGAGCCGTATGGCTAGAGTGTTTTCTAATACTATTTCTGAGGTTGCGATATTCTAGGGTTCTATGTGATCCTTCATAAACGATGATTTTCATTAAAACATATAAAATGATTTTTCTGCATCTGTATGAATTTGCCTGTATATATATTAGATATATATATACTGTTGATTGTATGCATTATCATTTAGTGTGTATGTATATATATTATAGTAATTCACTCAGTGAGCTCTGACTCCCCTCCGTTGATTATTTTTCAGGAGAGTCAACTTCTTCAAACCTCAGTAACAGGTCGATACGCCGGATTTCTTCCGCCCCGGCTTCTTTGTGTAAATCATTTACTTGAGTCTTATTTTATAATCTAGATACTGCAGTAGTTATGAATTAAAGTATTGGATTTCATGTATTTTATTTAAAGAGATGTATTATATTGAAACTGGATTTGTACTGAAAGATTATATATATATGTGATGAGATTTGATTCAAATCCAGTGATGAAAATGTTATCATTATATTTATGATTTTTATTTCCGCTGCATATAATATTATATATTATTATTATTACATGATTTATTTTATTTTTAGGCTTGCTACGGGTTCCGGATTCGAAAGAATTCCCGTTCCCTAGCGTCGGTCATGGCCCCTGTTTTGGGTCGTGACAAAGTTGGTATCAGAGCGGAGTTATGTGTCAGGGCTTAGTTTTGTGAGCTGTGGCCCTAGTTTTAAAGTTGTGTTTTCTGTTGGACTACTGCAGTGTATTAGGTTCGAGTATGTCTTGATAAGTATTCCTTGCTTAGTTTTCAGTGTTATTCCTCCATTGTCTGTTTTGTCTGAATCTTTTCGTTTGTCTTTTCAGAATGAGGAGGCGAGCGCATGTCGCTCCACCAATCGTTGAGGTCGAGGATGATGAGTCTTTTCAGGATGAGGTTTTACCTCCTGAGCAGCCAGTTAGACGTAGAGGTCATGGCAGAGGTAGACCTCGAGGAGCGGCAGGTCACCGTAGGCAGAGAGAGTTACAGGACGAGGAGCCTGTTGAGCCTGAGTTTGATGTTCCTGTTCCTCTAGTTGTTCAGCCTGCCTATCAACAGGGTATGTCTGACCCTGAGGCAGCTTTGTTCTATGCCAGAGTGGGCAGGATTGCGTTTGATGGTACTTCTGATCCTTTAGATTTTCTGCATGCGATTGAGACTAGGACTTGGACTGCTCATACCGAGTACCAGCAGATCATGATTGTAGAGTTGTCTGTCGAGGGACCAGCTCTAGACTGGTTTATTCAGATGATCCAGCCCTACATGATGACGATGACATGGGCTCAGTTCCGAGAGCGATTTATGAGGGATTTTGTCCAGAGCCTCTTCGTTTGAGCTATCGTCTCCGTCTGACCAGTATTTCTCGTGGAGATCTATCTGTAGAGGAGTATACCCGAGAGTTTCTTCATCTGGGTAGATATGCTAAGGATCTGATGCGAGATCAGTATTTCACTGTCACTACGTATGTCACTGGTTTGGGTTCAACTTTTGCTGGTATGCCTACAGCAGGTCTTTCTCTCGAGTCTGTGATTGAGCTAGCTAAGGAGATTGAGTTGAGGCTAGTTAGGTAGGGAGCGATGCCTGATTATTACCAGCCAGGAGTTCAGTCGAGTGGATTGCAGGCTACTCCATATTCGAGTTTTCATGTTGGATTGAGTAGTCAGCAGCGAGGTCCGACTCAACAGAGTCAGAGACAGCAGCAGCGAGTGCATCGGAGCAGTAGACATGGCCGTGGAGGTCAGTGTAGATCATTCAGATTCGAATCAGGTGCTTCAAGCAGCAGCAGTGGTCGTAGTTCTGGATCAGCGGCCAGTGTTTGTTAGACTTGTGGTAGAGTCCATCAGGGACCGTGTTATCTGACACCACTGACATGCTTCAGATGCGGGCAGACAGGACATTTTGCCAGATCGTGTCCTTACCCCGGGTATCAGCAGCAGCAGATTCCATGATTCCCACAGCAGTCGATTGCTAGTGCAGCACCCATGCCATTTCAGTTACCACCAGCCCAACATCAGAGTTCCACTCAGTTTGTTCCACAGTAGAGTCGTGGTAGAGGTACTAGAGGAGGTGCCAGAGGTGTTGGCCAGGCTTCTACTAGTCAGCAGGGAGGTCGAGGTCAGGCCAGAGTCTTTCATCTCACTCAGAAGGATGCTCAGGCATCTAATGCAGTCGTGGCAGGTATTGTTTCTGTTTGTTACCTGGATGCTTGGGTTTTGTTTGATCCGGGTGCCATGCATTCGTTTATTTCTCCTGTTTTTGCTTCTAAATCTTGTTGGCAAGCTTCGAGGATGGCTTTTCCTTTGTATGTTGCCACTCCTCTGAGAGATTCCTTGGACGCCGATATTATTCTTTCTGGTTGTCCAGTTCTCGTGGGAGATAGAGAATTACCCGTTGATTTGATTCTGTTGGATGTGATGGAGTTTGATGTTATTTTGGGAATGGATTGGTTATCTCAGCACTATGCCGTGGTAGATTACAGGAATAAAGAGGTGACTTTTAGAATTCCTGGTGAAGTAGAATTTAAGTTTGTTGGTGATAGGAGTTTAGCACCTCAGAATCTTATTTCTGCTATTACAGCTAGAAAGTTGTTGAGGAAAGGTTGTCAGGGATATTTGGCATTGGTCAGGGATACTTCAGTGGAGAAGTTGTTACTCACAGATGTTCCGGTTGCTTGTGAGTTTCCTGATGTTTTTCCCGAGGAGTTGCCAGGTTTACCACCTCATAAAGAGATTGAGTTCTGTATAGATGTGGTCCCAGGTACTACTCCTATATCTATGCCACCCTATCATATGGCTCCTGCAGAGTTGAAAGAGTTGAAGGAGCAGTTGCAAGAGTTGTTGGATAAAGGTTTCATCAGACCTAGTGTTTCTCCTTGGGGTGCACTAGTCCTGTTTGTGAAGAAGAAGGATGGTACCCTGAGACTGTGCATTGACTACAGAGAGTTGAATAAGGTGACAGTGAAGAACAAGTATCCTCTCCCGAGGATAGATGACTTGTTTGATCAACTACAGGGTGCACAGTTCTTTTCTAAGGTTGACTTGAGGTCAGGTTATCATCAGCTGCGGATCAGTGAATCCGATATTCCTAAGACAGCATTTTGCACTAGATATGGCCATTATGAGTTTCTGGTGATGTCTTTTGGTTTGACTAATGCACCAGCAGCTTTTATGGACCTGATGAACAGAGTATTCAGATCGTATGTGGATCATTTTGTGGTAGTATTCATTGATGATATACTAGTATATTCGAGGAGTATGGAAGAGCATGTATATCACTTGAGGATGGTACTACAGACACTGAGAGATCATCAGCTTTATGCTAAATTCTCGAAGTGTGATTTTTGGATGGAGAGTGTTTCTTTTCTTGGACACGTAGTGTCTAAAGAAGGTATTCAGGTTGATCCATAGAAGATTGAGGCAGTATCTGAATGGCCTAGACCTACTTCTGTCACTGAAATTCAGAGTTTTCTGGGTTTAGCTGGGTATTATAGGCGGTTTGTGCAAGATTTTTCCAGGATTGCAGCCCCTATGACTCGCTTGACTCAGAAGAGTGTTAGATTCGAGTGGTCAGAAGCTTATGAGAATAGTTTCCAGTTGTTGAAGGAGAAATTGACCACCGCCCTAGTATTAGCTTTGCCTAATAGTGTGGATAAATTCACAGTTTACTGTGATGCCTCTAGAATTGGTCTTGGTTGTGTGTTGATGCAGAATGGAAGGGTGATAGCCTATGCTTCGAGGCAGTTGAAGAAGCATGAGCAGAACTATCCCACAGATGATCTTGAGATGGCTGCAGTGATCTTTGCTTTGAAGATTTGGAGACATTATCTGTATGGGGTGACTTGTGAGATATTTACTGATCACAAGAGCCTTAAGTACATTTTCCAGCAACGAGATTTGAATTTGAGGCAGAGAAGATGGTTGGAACTTTTGAAGGATTATGATTATGAGATTCTGTATGATCCGGGTAAAGCTAATGTGGTAGCAGATGCCTTGAGTAGGAAGTCCTCAGGTAGTCTTGCTCACATCGGTGTAGAGAGGAGACCATTGATCCAAGAATTGCATTTGTTGGTGGATCAAGGTCTGATGATGAAGATCAGCAGATCAGGTGGACTGCTAGCTCAGTTTAAAGTACGATCTGTACTGAGGGATAGGATTAAAGCAGCTCAGAGCCGAGATCCTATTCTGGAAGAGCTTGCAGAGAATGTCAGAGCAGGGAAGTTCACTGATTTCACACTCGATGATGATGGTATGTTGTGGATTAGTGGTAGATTGTGTGTTCCTAACGTGGATGATTTGAGAGAGGAGATTTTAGAGGAAGCACATTCTACAGCTTACAGTGTTCATCCGGGCGTTACTAAGATGTACCACAGTATCAGAGATCTATACTGGTGGGATGGATTGAAGAAGGATGTCGCTGATTATATTGCGAAGTGCTTGACGTGTTAGCAAGTGAAAGCCGAACATCAGAAGCCTTCTGGGAAGCTTCAGCCTCTTCCTATTCCTGAGTGGAAGTGGGAAAGGATAACTATGGATTTTGTGGTAGGTTTACCTCGTTCGAAGGATGGATACGATTCCATCTGGGTGATTGTAGACAGGTTGACGAAGTCTGCACATTTTTTGCCTGTCAAAGCCACATATTCAGTTGCTATATTGGCGAAGTTGTATGTGAAGCATATTGTGTGCCTTTATGGAGTACCTGTGTCCATTGTGTCATATAGAGGTTCGGTGTTTACTTCTCGTTTTTGGCAGAAGTTGCAAGAAGCGATGGGCACTAGGTTAGATTTCCGTACTGCTTTCCATCCTCAGACAGATGGCCAGTCTGAGAGGACGATCCAGACATTGGAAGATATGTTGAGGATGTGTGTCCTAGATTTGGGAGGTAGCTGGGATGATCATTTGTCGCTTGTTGAGTTTGTATATAATAATAGCTACCATAGCAGTATTGGTATGGCACCATATGAGGCGTTATATGGAAGGAAGTGTAGATCCCCTTTGAGTTGGGATGAGATTGGTGAGAGAGCTTTGACTGGACCAGAGATGGTTCAGGATGCTGCAGAGAAAGTCACCATGATCAAGCACAGATTAGAGACCGCAGTTAGTAGACAGAAGAGTTATGCGGATCCTAGGCGCAGAGATGTGGAGTTTCAGGTTGGAGATTTTTTTTTTCTGAAGGTATCTTCGATGAAGGGTGTGATGAGATTTGGTAAGAAGGGTAAGTTAGCATCGAGATACATTGGACCGTTTGAGATTCTGGAGAGAGTTGGCACTGTTGCATATCGGTTGAATTTACCTCCGAGTATGTCACAAGTGCATCCAGTATTTCATATCTCGATGTTGAGGAAGTATATCTCAGACCCTTCACACGTGTTGTAGCCCGACAGTGTGGAAGTGAGTGAAGATTTGACGTTTGTGGAAGAACCTATGGCGATCATTGATTTTCAAGTTCGATAGTTGTGATCGAAGCAGATTCCGATGGTCAAGGTTCTGTGGCGTAGCGATAGAGTCGAGGAGCATACGTGGGAGACTGAAGCTGAGATGCGAGCTTCTTACCCGTATCTCTTTCCTTCCTGATTCTGTAATCTTTTCTTTTTAGAATTCCGAGACGAATTCTTGTAAGGGGGGAAGACTGTAATATCCTGTGTTTTTAAAATATTTTTACACTATACCGGGATATATAGTGTTAATAATTTGTGTATATATTACGATATTTTCATGAGTTGATATGTATTTAAAATCTATTTTAATTACTGTGTCTTATTTATAGTGTTTTACGTAAAATTTTTCCGGGACTTGCATTTTCGGGAAAATTTTCACGTAAATAATTTATTATTAATTATTTTAAATATATTTTCAGACTTGCATGAACTCATGTGTATTTTTAAAATACTAAATAAAGCCTATGTGTGTGTATATTTATTTAATTAGGGTTTAATATATATTACCCTAATATTTTATTATTTATTTATTTATTTATTGTTATTTAATTATTTTATGAATTATTAAATTATTAAAATTATTATTTTATTATTATTTTATTTTTTTCTTTTTTTCTTTTTCTTTTTTTTTTTCTTTTTCTTTTTCTTTTCTTTTTCTTTCCTTTTTTTTTCTTTTTTCTTCTTCTTCTTCTTCTTCTTCTTCTTCTTCTTCTCCCATGTGCCCGACCACCACCCCTCACCGTCTGCAACTCCGTTCACCTACCGTCGGTGTGCCTCCTAGCTTGCCATCGCCATTCCCAGCCATCCCCCGCCGCCAGCAGCTCCCTTCCCCGGCACCGACAGCCCTGTTTTCCATTTTTGGCCGAAATCTTCCCTTTACCGTTTCTCCCAATTCCGGCCACCGTTTTCAACACCGCCGATCTCTTTCTTCTCCTTGAGCTCCAGTGAGTGTGATTCTAGCTTTGGTTTGAGCTAAAATGGTTTAGATTTGCTTAGGTTTTGATTTTTCCAATTTGGTCACATTAGGGTTTTCAATTTTTTTGAGCTTCGAATTGGTTGATTCATGGAAACTACCTTCACAAATGTTGTTCCTAGTAGCTCAATATACATGTATGAATTTTTGTGGAATTTTTGGAGATTTTTTGGATTTTTGGGTATTTTTGAATATTTTAATATTATTTTCTAATTTTCGGAAATTAATTATTTAAATTATGAAATTGGAGTTTATGGTTAAATTAGGTGTTGAAATGAATTATAGGAATTTATTTGGAATTTTTATGAATTTCTAAGTATTTATTTTGAATTATTGAAGTTTATGGAATTTTAGAAAATTAGGTTAAATATGTTTTTATTTGAAATTAATTAGTTAATTGAGTTTAATTATTGATATTATTGATAAATATGTTGATAAAATTAATTTTGGATAATTTTATAATTTTTGGTGAATTTTTGAAGTAATTTTAGTATATTTATATATATAGGGGTATTTTGGTAATTTTACCCTAAATTGTCTAAAAATGTAATTTAATCGATTTTAATAGTTATTTAAGGTATAAAAATGATTTCTATAAATTATTTAGTATTTTTAACTAATTAAAACTATTTTTCGGGAATTATTTTCAATTATATATATAATATACGGTTTTACTAATAAAATGAGTTTTATTCTGTTTTTATAGTGTTTAAGGGTTAATTATGTAATTTCTACGTATAAAATGTATTTCTATATTATAAGGATATTTTTGGTATATCTGGAATTATTCTGTGTTTGTGGACCCCGGTCGGTGGACTGTAGTTTGGAGTCCGACCGTGGGATTTTGATTGTGCATTGTGTAGTTTTTCGAAGTGTATTTCTTTGCAGGGTCGGCTCTACTCTTTTGAGTAGAGAGATGTCCGTTTTACAGGGGAGGTTCTGCTGGATTTTCGATAGAATTCTCGTAAAACGTGATATCCAGTCGAACCCTAATTTCTGATTCTGTGTTAAATACTCTAGATCGAATTCTAGGATTTCTATTAGGTTTATTCTAATGTCTGTCATTATTTATTTGTTTAGTTGTGCCGAGACCGAGGGCTAGTGAACCAGGCCCGTCGGACCCGTCTCGTGGAGTGCACTAGGTGAGTTACTATACTATATATATATGCTTAGGATGCATGATTTAGAAATGCATGTTTTATGTTGATTAAATATGCATAAATAATTTGATTATTTCTTAAGTTTATATTAAGTATATTTTTGGTTTATTTTTGGTATATAATAAATTATATACATGTTTTGTTAATAAAATATATTTAAATATATTTTTAGTTTAATTTATGATTTGACTAGATTTATTTGACGTATATATACTCGAAATATACCTGGTTTACTTTTGGTATATTTCTGGTATATATATGGATTATATTTTTATTTCATTTATATTCATGCATCATTTATTTTTGTGAATGAATGTTTTATATTATTAATGATGAAGGATATCGATAGAACGTGCTACCTAGTGGGCAGTACCAGGACCGAGTACATACCGGTACGCCTATAGCTTTAGGCTATATTACTAACTATTTGTGGATATTGATTTGATATGATTATTGATGTGTGAGATGTGGTTTGGGTGTGATTGTTGGAGCTCGGTTGACCAAGTGTCTCGGGGCCAATCACACTGGCAGTTAGACTGCTGGAGCTCGGTTGACTTAGTGTCTCGGGGCCAGTCTACTGTCTAAATGGATTAAGTGGATATATTTGGAATAAGTGAGCCGTATGGCTAGAGTGTTTTCTAACACTATTTCTGAGGTTGCGATATTCTAGGGTTCTATGTGATCCTTCATAAACGATGATTTTCATTAAAACATATAAAATGATTTTTCTGCATCTATGTGAATTTGCCTGTATATATATTAGATATATATATACTGTTGATTGTATGCATTATCATTTAGTGTGTATGTATATATATTATAGTAATTCACTCAGTGAGGTCTGACTCCCCTCCGTTGACTATTTTTCAGGAGAGTCAACTTCTTCAGACCTCAGTAGCAGGTCGATACGCCGGATTTCTTCCGCCCCGGCTTCTTTGTGTAAATCATTTACTTGAGTCTTATTTTATAATCTAGATACTTCAGTAGTTGTGAATTAAAGTATTGGATTTCATGTATTTTATTTAAAGAGATGTATTATATTGAAACTGGATTTGTACTGAAAGATTATATATATATGTGATGAGATTTGATTCAAATCCAGTGATGAAAATGTTATCATTATATTTATGATTTTTATTTCCACTGCATATAATATTATATATTGTTATTATTACATGATTTATTTTATTTTTAGGCTTGCTACGGGTTCCGGATTCGAAAGAATTCCCGTTCCCTAGCGCCGGTCATGGCCCCTGTTTTGGGTCGTGATAGACTGGCCCCGAGACACTAAGTCAACCGAGCTCCAGCAGTCTGACTGTCAGTGTGATTGGCCCCGAGACACTAGGTCAACTGAGCTCCAGCAATCACACTCCCAAATCATATCACACATATCCAATAATCATATCCACAAATGGTTAGTAATATAGCCTAAATGCTATAAGCGTACCGGTACGTACTCGGTCCTAGTGCTGCCCACTAGGTAGCACGTTCTATTGATATCCTTCATTGATAAACATAAAACATTCATTCACAAATAAATGATGCATAAATTTAAATAAAATAACAATATAAGCCATATATATATACTGGAAATATACCAAAAATAAACCAGGTATATTTCAAGTATATATACGTCAAATAAATCCAATTAAATTACAAATTAAGCTAGAAATATATTTAAAAACATTTTAAACATAACTCATTAATAAAACACGCATATAATTTAATATATACCAAAAATAAACCAAAAATAAACCAAAAGAAAACTAAAAATAAACTTAAATACTAATCAAATTATTTATGCATATATTATCAAAATAAAACATGCATTTCTAAATCATGCACCCTAAAGCATATATATATATATAATAGTAACTCACACTTAGTGCGCTCCACGAGATGGATCCAATGGGCCTGGTCCACTAGGCCTCGGTCTCGGCGTAACTAAACAAATAATAAAATAACAGACATCAGAATAAACCTAACAGAAAATCCTAAAAACTCAATCTAGAATACTAGACATAGAATCAGAATTAAGGTTCGACCGGACATCACGTTTTACGAGAATTCTACCAAAAATTTGACAGAACCTCCCCTGTAAAAATGGACATCTCTCTACTCAAATAGTAGAGCCAACCCTGCAAAGAAACACACTTCAAAAAACAAGCACAACAACTCATCCACAACCCCTCGATCGGACTCCAAACTACAGTCTACCGACTGGGGTCCACAATTCACGGAATAATTTCAAAATTACCAAAAATACCCTTATAACATAGAAATTCATTTTATAAATAGAAATTACATAATTAGCCTTAAAACACAGTAAAAACCTATAGAAACTCATTTTATTAGTAAAATCGTATATTATATATATAATTGAAAATAATTCATGAAAATTAGTTTTAATTAGTTAAAAATACTAAATAATTTGTAGAAATCATTTTTATACCTTAAATAACTATTAAAACCAATTTAATTATATTTTTAGTCAATTTCGTGTAAAATTACCAAAATGCCCCTATATATATAAATATACTAAAATTACTTCAAAAATTCACCAAAAATTATATAATTATCCAAAATTAATTTTCTCAACATATTTATCAATAATTAAACTCAATTAACCAATTAATTTCAATTAAAAACACAATTAACCCTATTTTTCAAAAATTCCATAAACTAATTAAATTCAAAATAAATACATAGAAATTCATAAAAATTCCAAATAAATTTCTATAATTCATTTCAACACTTATATTTATCATAAAACACAATTTCATAATTTAATTAATTAATTTTCGAAAATTAGAAAATAATATTAAAATATTCAAAAATACCCAAAAATCAAAATAATCTCCAAAAATTCTACAAAAATTCACACATGTAGATTAAGCTACTAGGATCAATATTTGTTAAGGGACTTTTCATGAATCAACAAGAAAAATTCAAAAAAAATCAAAAACCTAATTCGGCCAAAATGAAAAAAATTAAAAAACAAGGAATTCAAGGGAATTTGAGCTCAAACTAGAGCTAGAATCAAGATTACCGTTGCTTGGGGAGTCCAAAGATACTGGAAATGCGAAGTTTGGTGGCCAGAGGGGGAAGAAACGTTGAAGCTTGGATTTCGGCCAAAAATGGCAGAAACGGAGCTGCTCGTTGCCGAAGAAGAAGACTAGGGGCGGCGGAGCAAGCTGGAAGTGGAGGTGGCACGGTGGGAGGCGCAGTGACGGTAGGTGATCGGGAGTAGCAGCGGTGAGGGAGGTTGGGTCCGACGGAAAAGGAAGAAGGAAGAAAAGAAAAAGAAAGGAAAAGAAAAAGAAAAGAAAGAAAAAGAAAAAAAGAAAAAGAAAAAAGAAAAATAATAAAATATATATATATATATATATATATATATATATTTTAATATAGTATATTAATAAAATACTTGGAAAAATCACACACCACACATTTAATATTTTAATAATTTATATACTACATAAAAATAATTAACTAACAATAAACCAAATAAATAAATAATAAAATATTAGGATAATAAATTAAACCCTAATTAAATAAATATATACACACATAAGCTTTATTTATTATTTTAAAAATATGTATGAGTTCATGCAATTATGGAAATTCATTTAAAATAATTAAATATAAATAGTTTACGTATCAATTTCCCCGAAAATGCAAATCCCAGGAAAATTTTACGTAAAGCACTTAAAATAATAATAAACAATTAAAATTAGCTTTAATTAAATAGAAAACTCATAAAAATTTCATAAATATATACAAAATTATTAACACTGCATATCCCGATGTAGTATAAAATTATTTAAAAACACGGGATATTACAGTCTTCCCCTCTTACAAGAATTCGTCCCCAAATTCCAGAAAGAAAATGATCACAAGATCAGGAAGGGAAGAGATACGAGTAAGAAGCTCGCATCTCAATTTCAGTCTCCCACGTATACTCCTCAACTCTGTCGCTACGCCACAGAACCTTGACCATCGGAATCTACTTCGAACGCAACTGTCGAACTTGATAATCAACGATCGCCACAGGTTCTTTCACAAACGTCAAATCTTCACTCACTTCTACACTGTCAGGCTGCAACACGTGTGAAGGGTCTGAGATATACTTCGTCAGCATCGAGATATGAAATACTGGATGCACCTGTGACATACTCGGAGGCAAATCCAACCGATATGCAACAGTGCCAACTCTCTCCAGAATCTCAAATGGTCCGATATATCTCGATGCTAACTTACCCTTCCTGCCAAATCTCATCACACCCTTTATTGGAGATACCTTCAGAAAAATAAAATCTCCAACCTGAAACTCCACATCTCTACACCTAGGATCCGCATAGCTCTTCTGTCTACTAACTACAGTCTCTAATCTGTGCTTAATCATGGTGACTTTCTCTGCAGCATCCTAAACCATCTCAGGTCCAGTCAATGCTCTCTCACCAATCTCATCCCAACTCAGAGGGGATTTACACTTCCTTCCATACAATGCCTCATATGGTGCCATGCCAATACTGCTATGGTAGTTGTTATTATATGTAAACTCAACGAGTGAAAAATGATCATCCCAACTACCTCCCAAATCCAAGACACACATCCTCAATATATCTTCCAGTGTCTGGATCGTCCTCTTAGACTGACCATCTGTCTGAGGATGAAAAACAGTACTGAAGTCTAACCTAGTGCCCATCGCTTCCTGCAACTTCTGATAAAAATGAGAAGTAAACACTGAACCTCTATCTGATACAATGGACACAGGTACTCCATGAAGGCACACAATATGCTTCACATACAACTTTGCCAATCTAGCTACAGAATAGGTGGCTTTCACAGGTAAGAAATGTGCAGACTTCATTAATCTGTCTACAATCACCCAGATGGAATCGTATCCATCCTTAGAATGAGGTAAACCAACCATAAAATCCATAGCTATCCTTTCCCACTTCCACTCGGGAATAGGAAGAGGCTGAAGCTTCCCAGAAGGCTTCTGATGTTCAGCTTTCACTTGCTGACACGTTAGGCACTTAGCAACATAATTAGCGACATCCTTCTTCAATCCATCCAACCAGTATAAGTCTCTGATACTGTGGTACATCTTAGTAACACCCGGATGTACACTATAGGCTATAGAATGTGCTTCCTCTAGGATCTCTTCTCTCAAATCATCCACATCAGGAACACACAATCTACCACTGATCCACAACACACCATCATCATCGAGTGTGAAATCAGTGAACTTCCCTACTCGAACATTCTCTGTAAGCTCTTCTAGAATAGGATCTCGGCTCTGAGCTGCTTTAATCCTATCCCTCAGTACATATCGCACTTTAAATTGAGCTAGCAGTCCACCTGACCTACTAATCTTCATCATCAGACCTTGATCCACTATCAGATGCAACTCCTGGATCAACAGTCTCCTCTCAACACTGATGTGAGCAAGACTGCCTAAGGACTTTCTACTCAAGGCATCTGCTACTACATTAGCTTTACCCGGATGATATAAGATCTCACAGTCATAATCCTTCAATAATTCTAACCATCTCCTCTGCCTCAGATTCAAATCTCGCTGCTGGAAAATGTACTGAAGGCTCTTGTGATTAGTAAATATCTCACAAGTCAACCAGTACAGATAATGTCTCCAAATCTTCAGAGCAAAGATCACTGCAGCCATTTTAAAGTCATGTGTAGGATAGTTCTGCTCATGCTTCTTCAATTGCCTTGAAGCATAGGCTATCACCCTTCCATTCTGCATCAACACACAACCAAGGCCAACTCTAGAGGCATCACAATAAACTGTGAACTTGTCCACACTATTAGGCAAAGCTAACACTGGCGTTGTGGTCAACTTCTCCTTCAACAACTGGAAACTATTCTCACAAGCTTCTAACCACTCGAATCTGACATTCTTCTGAGTCAAGCGAGTCATAGGGGCTGCTATTCTAGAAAAATCCTACATAAACCGCCTATAATACCCTGCTAAACCCAGAAAACTTCAAATCTCAGTAATAGAAGTCGGTCTAGGCCACTCAGACACTGCCTCAATCTTCTGTGGATCAACCTGGATAATTCTTTAGACACCACGTGTCTAAGAAAAGAAACACTCTCCATCCAGAAATCACACTTCAAGAATTTAGCATAAAGCTGATGATCTCTCAGTGTCTGTAGTACAATCCTCAAGTGATATACATGCTCCTCCATACTCCTAGAATAAACCAGTATATCATCGATGAAGACTACCACAAATTGATCCACATACGGTCTGAATACCCTATTCATCAGGTCCATAAAAGCTGCTAGTGCATTAGTCAAACCAAAGGACATCACCAGAAACTCATAATGGCCATATCGAGTGCGGAATGCTGTCTTAGGAATATCAGCTTCACTAATCTACAACTGATGATAACCCGATCTCAAATCAATCTTAGAAAAGAACTGTGCACCCTATAGCTGATCAAACAAATCATCAATCCTCGGGAGAGGATACTTGTTCTTCACTGTTACCTTATTTAGTTCTTTGTAGTCAATGCACAGTCTCATGGTACCATCCTTCTTCTTCACAAACAGGACTGGTGCACCCCAATGAGAAACACTGGGTCTGATGAAACCCTTATCCAATAACTCCTGTAACTGCTTCTTCAACTCTTTCAACTCTTCAGGAGCCATTCTATAGGGTGGCATAGATATAGGAGTAGTACCTGGAACCACATCTATACAGAACTCTATCTCTCTATGAGGTGGTAAACCTGGCAACTCCTTAGGAAAAATATCAGGAAACTCACAAGCAATAGGAACATCTATGAGTGACAACTTCTCCACTGAAGTATCCCTGACTAATGCCAAATATCCCTGACAACCTTTCCTCAATAACTTCCTAGCCATAATAGCAGAAATAAGATTCTGAGGTGCTGAACTCCTATCACTAACAAACTTAAAATCTTCTTCATCAGGAATTCTGAACGTCACCTCTTTATTCCTGCAATCTACCATGGCATAGTGTTGAGATAACCAATCCATTCCCAAATAACATCAAACTCCATCACATCCAACATAATCAAATCAGTGGGTAATTCTCTATCTCCCATGAGAACTGGACAACCAGAAAGAACAATATCGGTGTCCAAAGAATTGCTTAGAGGAGTGGTAATGGACAAAGGAAAAGCCA